>BQNB010052753.1:0-37609 GCA_026074375.1 Tanacetum coccineum | reverse complement strand
CACATTATGTGTAATGCAACATTTTTAAGGCATACTACAACACTTTGTTTGTGTTGCTTTAACTTCATTTTGTTGTAGTGCAGAAAGAACCTGGAAGACCGAAGGAAGAAATCTATTCAAACTCTAAGATCGTTCAAGTCATCAAGACATTCTGGGAATTGGGTCATGAACATAAGTTTGTCATAGAGATTGTGGCAAGAAGAGGAAATGGTTGCATAGTGTCCATAACCGAGCCAGATTACAAGAACCTCAATAAGAATGACATTGAAGACATGTATCTGCTGATCATGGAAAATGAGGATAGAACAGTACTTCCTACACACTTCCTAATGACAAATTATGCTCTTTGGGTACCTGATTATGCTAATACATGATTGCTACGGTCTCTATCGGTGTTCATTAGGAGTTCAGTGATATGGGAAAGAGTGCATGATTTTCAACTAGGAATCGAAAGCTATCATCAGAAGATTAATCTTACTGCACCAACAATTACATTCCCAGGAATTGAAGAATATGATGTTTTTTTATTGTCTATGAGCCCGTACATGGAATCATTTACACTAATAGCAAGAAAGAGAAAAGGGTGATGAGACCTTTAGAGATACATAAGTTTTGTGATGCAACACTGAGAAGAACGCTTGATGGTCTAAAGAATTATTATAATGATGTCAAGTATGGCTATGTGCAAAAAGAACTCACAAATGATGAAGTTGAGTTTCTTAAGTTGTTTGAAGAAGAGATTAAAGTTCAATTGAATTATCAAGATCAAATGAGAAGATGGGAGATGTACATGAATAGAAGACCACTTGGACCAAGGAGGGAACGCCCATAATAATTGACCCTTAGGGGGAGTTTGTTAGGTTTATGGAAAAGTGTCGATTATGTGGTTTTATTATATTTTGTTATTAGACTTTATTTTGTTTAGTTTAATACAGCTTGTAATAAGGTTTATTATGCTTTAAGTAAGAAATAGCATAATAACCAAATTCTAGGGCCTAGTATTGTCAAGATAGGAAAATAAGGAACAGAAGCCTCCCTCCCATTGCCTATAAATAGCCCTCTAATCTTCTTTATATGGTGATGCTCTTGTAACCAACTTTCATTTTCCCTCTTTAATAAGATTTGAATTTTCCCTTCACTTGCTCTCATTCTTTCTAATCTTACATGTTGATATGATTGATTCAAGATTCATGTGACCTATCACTCAGCTTACTGGTCCTGCAATAATTCATGAAACCACCGAGAAGATCGTCTAAATCAAAAGCATAATCCAAGCCGCTCGTGACCAACAAAAGAGCTATGTCAACATAAGACGTAAACCGTTAGAGTTTCAAGTTAGCGACAGAGTCATGTTAAAAGTTTCACCTTGGAAAGGGGTTGTGAATTTTGGTAAACGGGGGAAGTTAAACCCTAGGTATGTCGGCCCTTTCAAGGTGATCAAGAGAGTCAGAACTGTTGCCTATAAAATTGAACTACCATAACAATTAAGCCGAGTTCATAACACGTTTCACGTGTCAAACCTGAAGAAATGTCTGTCTAATGAATCGCTTGTGATTATTACGTATTGATGACAAGCTTCACTTTGTGGAAGAGCCAGTAAAAGTTATGGATCGTGAAAACAAACAATTGAATAGAAGTCGCATTCCCATCATTAAGGTTAGATGGAACTCTAAACGAGGTCCTGCGTTTACCTAGGAATGTGAGGATCAATTCAAGCAGAAGTACCCACATCTCTTCACCAAGACCGCACCGTCGTCAAGTGTCGCGTCTTAAGCCCTGAGGACAAGGCTCATTTAACGGGGGAAGACTATAACACCCCATGTTTTTAGGTCATATTACAATTTCAATCATTCTAGTTTCTTTCTATTTATAAAGTTTTTACGTGTTTACTTTTTATTTTAAAACGCCTAGTTAAATTCTAATGAGTAAATTTAATCAAGACTTTTAATATCGTGAATAGGGCTACGTTTAAACTAAAGACTTTAGTTATCATTTTCCTTATGACTTAACTAACCATAAGCGAATATATGCTACACTCTCACCATAAATAAGTGTTCATCTCTAATAAGTAAGCAAAATCAAGTAGTGTATTCCTTTCCTTGTGTTCAAATAATATGCACCATAAAATTCTTAAAAACCTAAACCTAATACTAGTAACTAATACAACCCTCCTAAAAGCTAGAAAAAAATTTATGCACATCCATTCCAACTTCACAATACCAGTAAATATTAAACTTGGATAAAGATGCACAAAAACCCATCTCACTATAACCCTAATAACCATTAGATAAAGCCCATGATCCCTTTTATAAAACTTCATAAAACCCATGTTATTTTCTTGATTTAGCTTCACATGCAATACACTAACAGTAAACCCCTTTATAATCCTGTATATTGACCATGTTTTAACCCAAAAATTCCTTGCCTTATTTAGATTAACACAAAAACATAACCTCAAGGATAGAACACTATGCCTACACTTCTAATTATGTATAAAGAGCCTTTGCATACTTCTTTACAAATACAGAGAACACAACACAACCACAGTTATAATCATACTCTTTTCACCTTGGTTCTCCTTGTCCTTTTATCCTTTGTTTCGACTCACATACAACAAACACATCATACCACTTTATTCATAATAAACCCTAAATTCCAAGAAACCCTAACTAGGTTTCTTTGGTTTCGTTTTTCTTACGAGTCGACCACATCAAGACAATAAACAATCGATCGTGTTTGTGATCATAAGGAGTGAAATAGTCGCATGGAGATATTGGTTTGGGTGTTTGGTTTTTGTATACGTGAAGGGTAAAAAGACTACGTGTGTTCATCATCATTCGTGGGTCAAGTTTTACACGCACTTCGTCCTTGAGTTTCTGTGAGCTAAATCATTCCTTGTTATTCATCTTTATTATGCAATTCATATGTCCATAGTGGTGTGCTTGAAAACTGTTAAATACAAAACCCGTTTTGTTTACCTTCTAATATATGTTGAATAAACAGTAAAGGCCTATAAAACCTGTTAAGTGACTAATGAAACATGGGCCATAGTTATACAAGGGTAGTGGGTTTAGGATGCCAGCCATTGGTGGCTCGAACTCGTTAATTAGATAAAAAGAAAACGCTAGTTAAGTTATTATAAAACGCAGCCACACCAGCAACTTTGTGCGCACCATTCGACCCTTAGAAGTAGAGTGTAAAAATTGAACTTTGATTATTTCATAAATAGGACATGTAGTATTTCGTTTGCCCCTGGAATCACTAGTTTTTATCAAGTAATGACGAAATTAGAAGGTCTTAAAGTTAGGCGTAAAAACTATCATTTTCCACTCTTTTGAAAACAACCAACGAGGCGTTTTTCTCTAATTATTGTGACGTTTTTACCGAATGATAAAATGAACCAGATACTGTTATTTGAATCCTAAACTACCATCTTTAATTAGGAAGAAAAACTAACCATTTTCGTTTAGAAACAAGCTCGCAATTCACAGTTGAAATCGATTGTGTATCACATGTGTCGACAATTTGTCGAACACCTAGTGTGCAAGTGGTCAGGATTCTGTTGGACCATATAGCGTGTACATATACCTTTTGCCTTACTTTTGACCTAGATAACGACCCCGACCCACTAATCTTATAAAAGATGAACTAAAGTCGACATGGCCTAGTTTACTAAGATACTTTTATCTTGTCCTAACACTAAGTAACGAAGTCGCAATCTGTGATCAAAGTCAGTCGAGTATCGCGTGTAAAACACTTAGCCAAAATTACTATTGTTTGTTTTGTAACCCAGTCGCGACACACACATCTTTAGCCACGTTTTTAACCCTTTAAACGACCTCGTTGGACAAAACTTAATTAACGAAAGTTGTAGACGACCTGGTCAAGTTTTTAAACCTGCCGTTAGTTGGCATTTTCGTTAAGTAACGAATCTGGAAACTAATCCTAAAACTCTACGTTTGTCACATAAAATTTTGAAATAAAACTTAACTTTTACTCTAACACTTTTACTTTATTTTGTCACAACTTCGCCGATTTATTTGACACGTTTAGAAGCCAAACCAAAAGTCGACCTAAGCTTACTTTCTAAAGTATGCTGGACTTAGATCCTAAAATATCTGATATCGTAGTCTACATATTTAATAATACGAGAATATGATATGATATATTTGGCCGATTTTCATGAAAAGTCATATTTATAAACAAGTAATATTTTCTCAAACTCAAGCACATACTAAGGACAAGATTGCATGCATTGTAGTATATTACATGATTAGTAATATGCGTATTATTCATTTAGGTAGCGGATAGAGTTTGCATTGCTTTCGCGTGCATCATTTACCTTGCTCTCTTCATATTCGTTGCTACCTCATTATATCATTGATGTGAGTTTATAGTCCCCATCTTACACTTTTTAATCATTTATCAAATCTCGGGGATGAGATCATGTTTGTTTTACAAAATGGATGCAAGTACATTTTAAATTCAAATATTATGAGTTTGCCTAAGTAGCTATAACCAACTATGCCCATCATCATGAACTGTTAATTACTGGATTATAAGCGCGAATGTTATGAATAGATCTATTTGGGAATTAACATCCCCGTTCGGGCAAGTAGCACTTGCTAGTTTACCGGTTGGTCAGAAACGACGAATGTATATCATTTCGGACTCATAGATGTTACGGGTTAAACATCTACATTGGGTACCGTCATTTATATGTATTTGATATACATCCATTGTTTAGCTTCAGTGTCATGAGCTAAGTGTATATCGTAATACATTTTTGTGATATTGTATTTGTTGCTTTATTACAGGGAAATCTTGCTATCCGCTTCATTTAATTTATAAACCTATAAATTCACCAACATTATTGTTGACAGTTTAAACATGTTTTCTCAGGTCAATAAGGTGAAAGTCATGGGTACATTGGATGGTCGTCTTTTAAAGTCGTATCACTATAAAGATTTACGTGCATTACATTTTGGGATATTGTTATCTTGTGAAATCTTTACTTTTTCAAGTTGAACAAGTTAAGCCTATGGGCTTTTGTAACAAACTATTTATGAAATCCAATGTATCAGTTTTTAAACGACTCTTTTAGAGGTCATTCTCATATCTTGTGCTATTAATCTATGAAGTAATGCCTCCGGAACATCATATTCTGCTGCGACCCATTTTGGGGATGTTACAGTCTTTCACTTCAGACTTTGTAAATTAGCTATTGATTCTTAGTGTTTCGATCCGTTTATCGATTATCCCAACAATGATCAAATTTCGAATGTGGTACAAATTCCATCATCGATCTCTTAGCGTTATATAGTGTCTAAATATGTTTTAAAACTTGTATACTAAAACACGCACATACATGTTTGATCATACATTATTGCTTATCCCATTCACCTAGCTACTATCTCATTTCATGACTACTAATATTTATGAACACAATTTATATAGACAGATACAATGAATATTTTCGATCAAACATATATAAAATATGCAATCAACATAAAATTGCAACCAACTATACAAACTACTAAAAATACAATTCCTAATCGCATAAGTAAAAGCAATGTTATTGTTTCAAATGAGCAAAAAAAATGGCAAAGAACTTTACACAAAACTTACTTGGAAAAATTCAAAATCCCAACTGATTGTGCTCAATTATCAAATCCATTAACTTTATGCCAAAACACCTACAAAAAGAAAATAAAAACAATAAATGACAACTAACACTAAAAACATTTCATCAAAGAGTTCATCTACATCCCACAACAATAAGCTTTTAAAAGAAGAAATAAAATCCCCATCACCCTAACTACGAATTTGTAAGCGAGTTTAACAATCCTAGCGCACTAAAAACACAAATGAAGCCTACAAACAGAAATTTATGCACCCTTGGAAGGTAAAATAATTCTGCTACAAAGTCCAAATATAAAAATAGAAATCAAGAAACTAATACACAAAGAAGGAAAACCCAATTGTTCGCCCAAAAACTCAAATAATTAAGGGGGATGGATGTGTGTTATTTTTTTTCTGGATGATCAAATTATTTGAGGAACATGTATAGGATGAAAAAACACGTGTCTAATACGTGTCTAAGTTAGGTGGAAGATTTGTGACACGTAAGTTTTAAGAATAAAATATACTCAGCAAACAATGAAGACAACCAAACGTGAGATAGAGATAGGGAATAAAAAAATAATTAGTTGAAGCAGGAAGCACCGTTCATCTAACTATAAGATGATTAAAATATATTTTTTGCAACATTAAAATATTAATGCTACTGTAGCATTGTGAGTAGTTACTGTAGCACTTGTGTGAGCAACTTTTAGGACAAACAGATATATTTATAATATAATACATGATGAAGGGACAAGTAGTGGACATAACAATGTCAAGTGATGATGAAAGTAGAAAACATGAGATAAACAGGTTGGAACATATGCTAATGCTGCTAAGAAAGTTAATGATCATATCCAAAATAAGCTAAATATCGTGCCAACTATTGTAAAAGATCTAGGAAATGAAGTGGTAGTGTTTGATGAAGAACTGGTAGAAATTGGTAGTAAGAAATGGTAACTTACCGTATGTGGCTACTTTGTGGGACATAAGATGAGCCTGTCTGAAGCTAGGTATCATTTAAAGAGAATGTGGGGAAGATATGGGTTGAAAGAAATTATGGATAATGCTAATGGATGTTGGTTGTTTAAGTTTGGATATGAAGAATAATGGTGTGGAAATGGGAAGCCATTGATGGTTCAAAAGTGGAATCCAGATTTTGGGATGGAAAGGAACGAGCATTCTAAGATACCTTTATGGGTTAATCACTAATAACCTCATGGAAGCTTAGAGTATTGAAAGACTGAGTGAAGTGGCTAGTAGTGTAGGGAAACCTATCATAATGGATTACATGACTGCTAATGTATGTACGAATGAGGTAGGAAGAATTAAATATGCTAGGATTGTAATTGCAGTTCGTGATGAGAAGGGATTTAAAGATAGTGTAGAATTACACTATTAGAAAAAAAAAATAAAGCATTAAAGGGGGAGTGTCTGTGGATGGTGGTAAAAAGGATATTGAAAATGTGAGAGTGCATAAAAACATGTATAATAGAGCCAATTTCTGAATGGAAAGGAAGCAAGGGATTGCACATTATAATAATTGGCAGGCTAATAAACAATGGAATAAGAACAAAGTTAATGTGGAAAATGTAGGTGGAAGTACTAAGGAAAAGGCTTTTGAGGAAGAATTTCCTAAGCTACCTATAAGAAATGATAAGAAAAAAGATGTAGATTGTATACACGATAAGGAAAGACAAAAGAACAAGTTTAGTGTGCTAACTGATGTTGAAGATGATATAGAAGAGATAAAAATAATGAAGGACAAAAAAATGATGTTTGATCAACAAGAGTAAACAAACCAAGAAAAATGGATGAGTTCACTAACAAAATTAAGTACTTTAAAAGAGCGTAGGAAGGTGATAGGGAAAAAGAAAGACAAGATCAAGAGATGGGAATGAATAATATAGTGGAAGGAATTGTATAGGATGTGTTTGAAGATGAATCTTTTGCTGCCCAAAACATGGTAGATATGAAGAATGTAAGGCAGATGAAAGAAACCCTATTTGAATTAAGGGGGGGGTTTGTGTCCCCCCCCCCCCCCAACCCTATTTTGTTTCTTAAATGATTACTAAAAAGCTTTGTTGTGAACATAAAAAAGTATGAATCAAGAAAAAATACAAAAAGAAGTTAGGAATTTTATAATAAGAATAATCACAACAAGTGTGCAGTCTTAAAAACTCATGTCAAAAGTTAAAAAATGGTTAAAGTATTTGATAAGGCTTTTGGAGGATGTGATTAAGTTTCTAACCGTAATTATAGTGAGAATGGGTGTAGAATTGTGGTTGGGTGGGATAGTAGCAAAGTTAACCTTATGGCTATTATTATGATTAGAAAGAGCATGTTATGCTCATTAGCAACATAATATTGAGTATTCTTAATAAACATGGTAATATGGTGGAAGGTGATAATGTTGCTAAACAATTTGTGAAGCACTACGAAGAGTTTTTGGGACATGCAAAATAGGTAGATGATGTATCCTGTGTGGAAGGAATTTTTACTGAAAAACTGTCAAATGAAGATGCTTTTATGATGATTAGAGAAGTGACAAATGAGGAAGTTGAAAAATCAATTTTTGATATTGGAGAGAATAAAGCCTTAGGACCAGATTCTAGTTTCTTTAAAAAAGCATGACATATGGTAGGGGATGATGTTTGCAATGCTTTCAAGGAGTTATTTGTCTCTGGGAAGTTACTTGATGAAATTAATGCTACCATCATTACTCTTGTTCTTAAAATAAAGAATGCTAGAACAATGAGTTGATTACATTACAGGCCAATTGCTTGATGTAATGTGTTATATACATGTATAAGCAAAATCCTTACTGAGAGGATGAAGGATGGGATTAATTCTCTTGTTAATCTGATACAACCCTCAATATTATTATTTTTATTATTAGTATAATATATTATCAGTTAGTAAGTTATTTACTATTTAATTAGTAGATACTCTTTAATTAAAGTAAATATTAGTATCTTGTTCTACAAAAATAGTATTAGGATATCTTTCATTATAAATAGAGGATTAGGATTGTAATCTTATCATGTTGAATAATATGAATGGTTTAGTGATTTAATATCATTATTGGGAGAGAGATCGGCCTCTCGAAAGTTGATCACCTATCTTTATTTATCGTTATTGTTCTTTATATCTCTTAATCGAATCTGGTTCTTATCAATTGGTATCAGAGCTGTTTCGATTCTAGGGTTTGAAAAAAAAAGTTTACTGTTCACGGATTTACTGTTCATCGGGATTTACTGTTCACAAAAAAAAAATCAAAGTTTAGAAACAACTATGATGAGCAAGAAAATGGCAGAACTTAAAGATGATTTTCATAAATTTAAGGCATACACGGAAAGAAGGTTTGTTTCCTTAGACAAGAGCATTAGGGCTTATAGACTCGAAGAAGAAAAGAAGACCAGAGACATGAAGAACGGATTCGAAGGTATGATGAATTGAAGAATTTACTTATCTCTTTAATCCAGAAATCATCATCGCCTGTGCAATCTTCTCGACCAATTACAACTAAGGTACCCAAAAAACCAACTGAATGTGTACCAAGTTATGGTGATTTTGGATGTTTGTCGCCTAATAACATGACTGATTTCGAAGAAGATGAAAAAGATTTTAAAAATACAAGATCAGTTGCTAAGGAAGACAAGGATGAGCAAGGAAAAGAAGAGAAAGGGGTTGTTAAATTTTTTTAAGTTGGTACTGATGAAGAAAACAACTCAGATATTGTGTTCAACGATGTTGGCGGAATTGTGTATGGCAAGGGTAATGACACATGGGCTGATGCGGGGCTGAAACATGGATCATACTTTCTGCTTGATAGGATACCGGAAGATGGTTGGTATTTTTGTGATAAATTGAGATTAAGCAAAGAGCCGCTATGTAGATCTAATTTGGAGGTACACTTGCAGTTTCATGTTGATCGACTAGAGACAGGTTCACAAGTGAAAACGTGGGATCTAGGAATCAAGTTTGTTAGAAGCAACACCTTGAGGACAAGGTGTTTTTGGGGACGGGAGTATTGATACAACCCTCAATATTATTATTTTTATTATTAGTGTAATATATTATCGGTTAGCAGTTAGTAAGTTATTTACTATTTAATTAGTAGATACTTTTTAATTAAAGTAAAGTTTAGTATCTTGTTCTACAAGAATAGTATTAGGATATCTTTCATTATAAATAGAGGATTAGGATTGTAATCTTATCATGTTGAATAATATGAATGGTTTAGTGATTTAATATCATTATTGGGATAGAGACCGGCCTCTCAAAAGTTGATCACCTATCTTTATTTATCGTTATTGTTCTTTATATCTCTTAATCGAATCTGGTTCTTATCATAATCATAATCAATTTACTTACATTCAAGATTGGTAGGTTCAAGACAAGATAATCATTGTTCAAGAGCTTCACAAAGGTTACAACAGGAAAGGTAGACCTAAGAGAGGTTCTTTGAAGATTGATATTGCTAAGCCTATGATACTGTAAACTGAGAATTCTTGAGGAGAATCCTAAGTATGTTTGGTTTTCATGAGAAAATGGTTCATTGGATTGTCACATGTGTTACTTCTGGTACTTTCTTAGTTTGTGTTAATGGTGACATTCATGGATATTTTAAGGGTGGGAGATGTTTAAAACAAGGAGACCCTATCTCTCCTTATGTATTTACCTTAGTTATGGAAGTCTTCAGTCTGCTATTGGCCACAAATTTAAGTTGTTCCAGTGTTTAAGTATCATACATGATGTGTTGAATTAAAGATTACTATTCTGTGTTTTGCTAATGATTTGCTAGTTATGTGTCATGAGGATGTGGCTTTAGTGGGAATTATTAAAAAATCTTTAACTGATTTTAGCAACATATGAACAAAAATACCATTTTTGGAAATATCACACTGGTGAGCAATCTAATATCCTGAGTATTCTTCTTTTTCAAGTTGGAAAGTTTCCTGTCAAATACTTAGGAGTTACTTTAATTACAAAAAGACTTGGGCTAAGTGAATGTAAGCAATTGATTGACAAAGTGAAAGTAAAGGTGGGGAATTAGAAGAATAAGTATCTCTCCTATGCTATAAGACTGCAATTAGTGGCTGCAGTTCTTAGTTCTATGCAGATTTTTGAGCTTTTGTGTTTCTTATTCCCAAGGGTACTGTAAAGGACATTGGGAAAGTGTTTAAAGGATTTTTATGGTGCCGGGGAGAGTTAACTAGAGGAAAAGCAAAGATTACATGAAAGACTGTCTGTCAAACAAAACATCAAGGTGGCTTGAGCCTAAGAGATCTTGGTTTGTGGAATGAAACTCTCCTAACTAAGCATATTTAGAATATTGTAGCTAGGAAGGAAAGTTTGTGGGACAAAATGGGTGAATATAGTAAAATTAAAGGGAAGAAGTGTTTGGGACATTGATATTGATAAGAATGACAGTTGGTTTTGGAATAATCTTATGAGTCTCAGGGATAAAGTAAGGCCTCATTTTATACACAGGATTGGTAATGGTCAAGAGATTACTATTTGGTATGATACATGGCATGAAAGAGGGCCTCTCCGCAATATTATTAGTAGAAGTAGTATCTATGAGGCAAATTTGCAGAGTCAAATGAAGGTTGCAGAAATAATTCATAATGGAGAATGGAAGTGGCCTAGTGGCTGGATTGATAAATACCCTTAACTAAATCATATCCCAACTCTTATGTTGATTGAAGATAAAGATAAGGCTGTTTGGAAAAGAAATATCAGTAAGAGTACTGAATTCAATACTAAAAATACATACGAATATATGATAAGTAATGTAGTGAGGTGGTGTGGAAGAAACTTGTTTGGTTTTCACAAAGTATACTTAGTCATATGTTTGTAGTTTGGGTGACAATTTGAGGAAGGCAGCAAACTCAAGACAAAGTTTTTTTTTTGGTGAAATGGTGAACTTATATTACCACAACCAATTGTTACAATAAGAATATGAGTTTGGACAAGCCCAAAACCTCTAATACAGTAAAGGCAATACAACTAGTTACAATACATCAGGCATAAATCTTAAACATCAGATATCTTAGAACTATGAAAGCTTCCTTAGACAAGAACAGAGGACATCATCTGATGAAGTACAATGCAGCCACACTCATTCAAATTCACCAATTCACCTACCTTAGCCTCATGACTACATTTCCTGGCTAAGGGAGAGCCATAGGTCATTAAACCAGCACCCACAACAACCTATAGAACCCTTACCAGGCTTCATCATGTAGACTAAAGTACCCTGACTCAGCAATAAGGGGCTCTTCCCAACTGACTACATTTCCCTCACATTAATCTCAGCCTCAAACATAGCAGCTACATCCTCACTATATAAGAGGGGAGATAAAGAGGAGAGGGCATCATCAGCCAAGAAACACTCACCCTTACTGTGAAACTACCCTACCTCCTAGCAATGCAATGGAAGGACCAAGAAGCCCCATCTTACATGGTTCTCTATTCCTTCCAGCTTGCACTGCCACACCAAAGTTCATAAAACCACCCCATTAAGGAAACCTTCCTTATGGCAACCCATAGACAGATAAGACAGATGCAAATTAGAAGAGTAAGAATCCTCCCAAGGCCAAGACTAACTCAACTAAAGCATTGTCCTATAAGCTAAAGGTGCCAAGGTACAAGGCCATTTTAATGCTACTGAACTTTAAAGACAAAGTTGCAAAACATCATTGCAGCTATACTCAGACCTTCAATTTAAGCAGATTAAAGGTCCTCAATGTTCATAGGTTCCATTAAAGTACTATACCCATTCCTGAAGTTCATCTCAACTCTCTATTTCTTGCTTATTTCCTCCATTTGGGCTGTTCTTTTGACAGTAAGACTGGCGAGCTTCAATCTTAAGTGGTTAAATACTTCAGCAGCTACAACACTGTTATTCTTTCTGTCATTTGTGAAAATCCTTTTATTTCTTTCATGCCAAATATAGTATACACAAGCTGCCAAAGTGATCCTTTTCAGAACACTCTTAATGGATTTGTTGTGTCTTTAAGTTGTCAAGGTACTTATTATATCCTCCCATCTATCTGGTAAAGTTTCTTGATCAGATGCTTTCTTTAAGTCCTTCCAAACATTTATAGAGTAGTTGCACTCTAAGAAAAGGTGATTAAGAGAGTCAGGACAAATCTCACACAGATGACATACCATTTGCTTCTCAGGGTACCACACAGATGACATAACTCAAGACAGAGTTATGAAGTGGAACAAGGATCCAAACAAGAAATGTCCCCTATGCAACATATGATCTGACTCCCATGAACACTTATTCTTCAAATGTAAATATTCTAAGAAGATTGGGTATGAATTTAATAGGAGAATTCTGATTAAGGATTGGAGCTATGAATGGAAAGAAATCATAGAGAATCCGTCCAAACAATTTTAAGATAGATATGTGAAAATTGTTGTGGGAAGGATTATGTTTGGTGCAAGTGTTTATTATATATGGCAAGAGAGAAATAGAAGATACTGAGAAGAGGAAGGAAGAATCATTAATTGAAGTAATTATTGACTGTGTTAAGCTCAAAATGGTGAGTTTGAAGGTTTTGAGAACTGCCACGGTGATTAGAACTTTTAATGATTGAGGTGTTTGACCTAACTATGCAAAATAAGCTTTTTGAACTGTTAAAGGCGTGTTTGGATCATGAATATAAAACATACGGCTTGTATCTTGACATGGAAAGTAGATGATCAATGGTGTTCCTAACTGATATTGAGTGGGTCATATGGAGAGACAACTATTGTATGGGTTAGATGTGGTTATTGCTCCTATCTGTTAGTATATGTCATAAGGAGAAGGAAGTTTCCTGTTTTAATAAATGAGAGTCAAAGGTATGATCTTTGACAGATTTATGGACAATATCATGCTATGGATGCTTACTTGTAGAGTCTTCTTAATTTGGAGTCTGATGGGATCTTTGAAGATCTATATTGCATCTTTTGCAAATCAAGAAACACGTTGTTTTTAAATAGGGTTTTAACTTGGCTTGCTTCCTCTTTATAGCTGAGAATGTATGTGATCGGTCTATTACAACAAATGGCTTTATACCTTGAATGCTAGTAAACTTAGCCTTAATTGAATTTTCATTTTAGTCTCTGTAGCCTTGGTTGAGGTAACATGGTTTAAGTGGAATTTCTTTTAAGCCTAAGTGGATTGTTTATTCATATAAGGAAAGTTTCATGTTTTGAGGGTAATATGGACTGGATGGACAATGCAAGTGATTAGGAATAAAGAGGTGAAAGATGAATCTTCTTGATCATAGTCTTGCATGGTCATTGGAGGATGGAAGGAAAATCATGTTGCCTTAATCTTCTTAGAGTTGACGATTGGGCGTCCAAATTGTCAATTATGCTTGTGGGGGGAAGCTACAAGTATCGTTGTAAAGTGATCATAGCTGAGGAAATGTAGCTACTTTGTTTTGATTAAACCAACAATGATGTAAGGACCATTTACTAAATGATGATGCGTGTTAATTCTTTGCTTTGTTGGCTGTTATGAGGTGGCTACTGCAACCGCCAACACTGCCTAAAAAGTTAATAGAAAATGTAGTCTTTAGCATAATGATGTGGTGAATTTGGTAAATAGTATACAATGGAGTATTTCAGTCTTTGCATTTAAGTTTGAATGATGTTAGTATGTAGTTTTTTAGTTGTTTGAATGTCCTGTTCTTCTTGTCCTTGGGGTTTGTCCATGGAATTTAGAAAACAGGTGATGTAAAATGTTGTTGTTCTTAATATATATTCACCATTTTCAAAAAAAAAAAAATCAATATAGTTGTATCACTCGATGCAAAAACATTTAACATTTGTTGAGTCAACAATAAATTAAACTAAGACGAACCGTACCATCAATAACGGAGCTTGAAATGATAGTAGTAGTATATGAGAAAGTGCTCGCGAAGATCCACGATAGAAATCAGCTATTGCACAATTCATGGAATTTGAGTAAATGTCAGCTCTCACTATCGCGTGGATACTACATAATAACAGAAAATAAAGAATGTTTACGAATTCCATTTCTTTTATATATATAGAAAATCTTATGTAAGATACATTGGATGCTTAACAAATTTATATTAAGTGTTGTTGAGATGTTCTAAACATATCTCTTGAACTACAATTCCGTCATATATTTCATAACTTAAAAACCATATTTACTTTCATAGTATATATTGTTTGATAGAGACGTTTGTTGTATTGTTTAGGTCTATGCATATTAGCAATGTTTACTAAATTTAAGTGACTGATGTTAAGAAACGAGGATCTGTTGGCTCGCGCATTGCGCGAGAGTGCGAGACAACATTTGTTTCACCTGTGAACCAACAACAGCTCGTTGCTTGCTTTACTTTTTACGGAATACCTGATTTTAAAGATGGCAAAACGACTAAAGACCACAAACATACACGGGCAAAATCCTACCGAAACCCCAAATCCCATCGCCAAATCCCACCACCAAATCCCACCAGAATCCCATCACCATCTAAATCACCACCACACCTCATCCCCATCACAACTGAAAGCCAACCAGTACCGAACCCCATCATTATCACAGAACACCATCACCAAAAAAAAACCCCCAACACCATCTCATCCCACCACCGAGACCAACCCTTACAAAAAACCGCCACCTGCCGTCGTTGTTTTTGCTACAGACTTCATCGGAAACTGTAGTTATCCTTCATGACTACTGCTAACGGATGGACATTGAAAATTGGCAAAAAACCATTTCCACATGGAAGGAAATCAGATAATAATCACCTCTCCACAGAAATGGTATCTACTACATTCTATGTCATGAACTTCCCTGATCATGTTGATGCGAAAAGCCTCTGGAAGATTTGTGAAACTTTTGGTCGCCTTGTTGATGCTTTCATCGCGAACAAACGATCAAAACTATGGAAACGATTTGGATTCATTAGATATGTAGGGGTGAGGAATCTTGATGTTTTTGTAAAATCGTTATCTAATGTATGGATAGGAAGTCATCATGTTCTTATTGATGTTGCCCGTTTTCAACATCCGAAGATCGCTACGTCTTTTGTACAACCAATTCTGTCGCAAGTTCTGTTAATAAGAATCAAGAAAACAACTCTATAAAACATAAGCCTAACAAAGCAAAATAAAATCCCTCTTTTGCTTCTGTTGTGAATGGTGGTGTTGCGTTGAATGGTAAGTCTTCAATAAATAAAGGTATTGGAATTACTCTTCAGGAGCATGATCTTATCCAAGTAGAAAACACAACTAAGGTACTTCTTGTTAAAGTTAAGGAGGTGGATACGATGAGGAGCATATACTATGTGTGTTGTAATGAACGATTCGATAATCTCAAGATTCATCATGTTGGTGGATTATGGGTATGGATCCAATTTCCCAACGCTAATGCATGCTTTAATTTCAAATCTAATAGTAACATGAAGACAATGTTTACATCTCTTCAAACTGTCTCTAAGAACTTTGTTGTAGACGAAAGGATGATTTGGATTAAAATTAGTGGGCTACCACTTTATGCATGAGGATCGGCTGTGTATAAAAAGGTTGCAAGTACTATAGGTAAATTTAAGTTCTTTGAAGATGACCCTATGACTTCTATGAGCACAGGAAGAGTCTGCATATCTACAAACAAACAAAAGTTTATTTCTGAAGAGATACATGTGACAATAAGTGGGAACATTTTCAAGGTACAAATACAAGAATTAGGAACTTGGAGTATCAACATAGAAGATGATCAATCTTATGTCTCTTCCGATGATGTATGTAAAGAGGAAGAACCTGTTGGGATATGTTCATATCATAAATAAATATAGGGCCGGAAATATGTGAGGCTATGGGGGCACACACGTATATACAGAGGATACGCTTATTAATGTAATTAATATATTTATTGTATATTAATAATATATTAATATGTTTCACGAATATTTAAACGGTCTATAATTATAAACGTTAGAACGATATAAGTAAGTTAATAGATGGATTATTAACCAAGTGATGGACTTGTTAAGAGACAGAAAAACCAAACCCGTGGGGTGTGTGGATTTGTGTTGACCGATCGTTAAGAAAGAACACAAGGGGGTAAAGTTGACGATTTAAAAACGTGTGGAGGTTTCTTAGACTAACTTGGAGAACACGTTTGGAGACAATATAAACACTCCTAAGCTTCATCAATACCACGCCTAAATATACCCAAACCCTTATAATTTCGTTTTTCTCTCCTTTGGATTATGGGCTGATCGCGAACATAAACATAACAAAACCTCTAAAGGTGTTGTTTGAGAATTGTTCAATAGCTTAAAAGTAATACACCACTCTACGTATGGTATTATTATGAGGCATGCAAGATCATGCATGTAATGCATGCATACTATACGTATGCAATACAAATCACATGTAGTGATTTATTTTCCATCTATGTTTACTCTGATTCGATCAATACAAAACCGAACAAGAACATCGTGTTCCGTTGTTTTATTCGTGAACCAAGAAGCAAACATCCTAAGCGAAACTCGGTGAGCAGTGGAGTGTATGCACACCATAGAGGTTATCAACTTTTGTAACTTATTTAGTTTGCGTGTCTTCGATTTATACCAAGCGTATATTCAATAACGGCTGTTCGGAAATTGCTAAAAGGTACGCGTTCTTGATCCTTTTGTTAATTGCATATTCTATACGTGTTTTATTTATTCCTCTGCGTACTCGTGATCTTTAATGGTTAATAGTTGTAAAAACCTAACAGTGGCATCACGAGCCATCGTATAGAATTTGTAGTTACAAAGTAATAAAATTTGACAAATTAGGATTCTTGATTAATTTTTTTTAAAGCCCTTCGGTGCGTTTTAAAATATGCATAAGATTTCGGTCTTTGTGCAATCAAGATTCAATCTTTATTGATTATAATATTAATTAGACGAATTCTAGGTTGTATGAAATTTTATGGATAAAACTTGATGCGTTTAATTGTTAATTGATTAGTTTTATGTTTAAAAATTAATTGTTAATTTGGCATCCATAATAAACACATGCAATTTATTATGGAGAGATATGTGATATAAATCTTGTTAATTATTAAAAGTTTTATGCAAATATGATGATCAATAATTAAAACATAGACATTAAATTTATGTGGTTTCGATCCACGACTTTAAAAAGACTATGGAAGCCTTAGCTATGTCTTAATGGGGCCTAAAGGTTGTTTTAAATTTTTATGTGTTATTGTATATATGTGTGTATTGCTTTACGCAATCGATTATATCGATGAATGTGGCCGAAGTTTTTAGGATGAAGGAGCCTTATATGAATATATACATGTTTTAATTATTAGATAATTAGGATCATAATGGATAGTTGCATGACTTAATTGTTAAGTGTTTCTTTTGAAATAAGTGTTATATGTATTGGTTTGTGTTTATGATTGTTTTTATTTTAAGTTTGACTTGTAGAAAATAAAAGAGGTTTTTTCAGAAAACAAATAAAAACATGACTTACTAATTATCGAAATAAGATTTATTATGGACTATCTAGTTGCAAAAGGTCAAAAGTGGATCGCTTACATCCGATATAAAAATCTTTCGATGACTAGACTAGCAATATTATAGTCCATAGGAGGTGTTTAAAAATAAAGTTTTAATTTTTATATCAATGACGTAATTTGCAAAAGTACTATATAGTTTGCAAGGATATGTTCGTGGGAGAACATCAAGACTTCGGTCTTGGTAGAACCATTCCCTATAATACCTTACTACGTTGTAGTTTTCCTACCTTGTATAATTATGTTGGAAATTCGCGAGATGTTATAGGTTTGAATGATTTTTAATCATGTCTTTAATCTTTTTCCCCGCGATAGAAAGGGCAATTCTTTATATTTAAATAAACGTTGAATCGTCATTTTAAGTCTCACTATTATGTATAATATACGATGATAAAAGGTGATACCGGACTAAAACCATAATTGAGAATAAAGTTTTATAAAATATCTAATGATACGAAGATGAATGCATGCTTTGTCGTACATATTTGACCACTATCAAATAGAATACCCTTTTTCAACTAAGTTGTTTTGCCAATCCCATTGTAAAAACACTTGTAGATTGCTCTTTTACTATCGTGAGACGTGGTACTATTTGGCATCTTGTCTCAAGTGTGATATACCGAACTTTCCGTGAGACGGTGAGTGTTACATAAGCACAGTTTTTGATTGGAACGACTTAACATAGTTGTGGTTAGACCAGTTAACACGCGCATTAATGGTATGAAACAAATCATACTAGATATTTATTTTAAAAAAAATAATCTCCCATATAGTTTAGGAGTTGCAATAGTTGTGAACTATCAATCATTGATTACCTTTTGAATACACCATCCCTAGTAGATCAACTGATGTGGTGGTGGTATGTCAAGTTGGGTCCTAACCGTAGGGAATTAATTGTTTATCTGAATAAACGTGGTAGATTAATTTCTTTAAGGAATAATAAATCGAAGATACTAAAATTGAATTTTGCGATTCTATTAATAGTATTAATGCAACAATAAAACCATAAACCATGGTTTGTTTCTTTATCAAAGAAGTTAAACCGAGACTCCTTTCCTTGTAAGGAACATGGAGACTCATTCCTAATATTTTTCTTGCTCCGGAAAGTTATAATAGGAACGTAGGAATTGTCCTAATGTAAATCAAACTCATAGCAACCTTAAAATTAAGTATATTGCATGATTCAATTTTCATATAGATTTTCCATGGTGAATATTTTGAAGGATATAAGACATATAGATAACTAGAGAATATGTTTCTTAAAGCATCAAATGGTTAACATCTTAATGTTAAGATTGTTTTATAGAGTTCTTGATAGAAATACCAATCTACCGGGTTACCTAAGCAAAAGTGGTAAAGGCAAACTAGGATAAAATGTATCTAGTTGTTTGTCTTAATCAAATTAAGGAGGAAATTGCATGCTCAATTTACAAGTTAATCAATAGCATTGATGGATAGTCCCTCGTCTACATAGTAGAACTTTTGAAATCTAAGTAAATGTTACTAATTAAGATTTTAAAGAGAGTTGGAAAATACGTAGACACTTGTGTTTTTCATAGTTTATGGAACACTTATCAAATGTTGTCAAATCCAGTGGAGCATCAATGATTTAATTTCTGAACAAGACATCATGTGATACAGTCAAATTCAGTTGGGAAGCAACATTAGGTTTTTAATTTTGGTAGTACCCTAATTTTTTCTTGCTTACTTGAATAATATATACATTTTTTCGACTATAGACACTCATGGTTATGATACAAAGTGATTCATATCTACTTGTAAAGCCAAATATCTATGACACACTATCATAATGTCCCCACAGTAAACAAAACGAATGTCGTTATGTTTAGACACATGTATGATGTTGTTCAATAGCACAAGTGGAGAAATCTTTATTGTGTGCAAGGAACAACACATGACAAAAATAATATGATTAAAAGTTCTCTGACCGTAAGGTAAGAAACAATATGTCGAGATATGAATTAAAGACTACTTCAAGTAAAATGTTTATGTGTTTTTGGAATGTCATAATAAAGAAGTAAGCTTAATTTATAAACTACTTCAGTAAAAGGTTTATGTGCTCTTGAATGTCACAATAATAAAGTAATCTTGATTTAATTGAAAATAATACTGAAGCCAAGAGTTGGGTGTTCAGAATACATTAGTTTAAATATGTTTATGTTTATTGTAAATTAATAAACACTAAGTCCGTTAATTTTTAAAAGACTTATAACATAAAGTAAGTTATATCTTCTGGCTATGACATGAACAAAAGTCCTTGAATTGTTCAAAGGAAAAATAATGTATAGTTAACATGGATAGAATTCTTGAACTATAAACCACCATATTTAGAACGTCAGTTCATAAATGTATTATACTTACCCACCCATTATTGCATGCAAAAAGGTTTTTACAGTACATCTATACCACGTTTTGGTTTGACACAATAGATAAGAATGTGACCTAAAAGTAGTAATTATTTTAAAGATTGTGATAAAGTCCTACACAAAAAATTACTCATAGAATACCACATATTTATGGTATGTCTAGAGTATTGAATCAAATTATTTGGAATTATTTGATTTTGATAACTTAAATATTTCTCCTCCGAATCTGTCAAGGTTTGAAATTGAGTATGTCTTGAATATACTCAATATAACTCCAACCTAGAAGGTTAATAAGACATCTGAATTTGTTAAAAGTCTTATGAAGAATGATATTAACAAACTAAACTCAGGAACTGTCAATGTATCTTGTAATGTCCTCTACATGCTAAGTAATTATAGAAGAGTCTTTAATTACAAAAAGTGAGTGGGAGCGTTTTAGATCTGGAAGAGATAAAAAATACAAAATACATAACCTTCTAAACACACTAGTGAATATCATACTGAGGCTTTACAAGTAAATGTTACATGTAAATGTTAAACCTCATAATGTATATAGATTTTACGTTCATAGATTCCGAAGGATAACCGTCAAATACGTTGATTGATTAAATCTTATATCAATATTGATGAAACTGAGTCACATGATCATGGGAAACCTTTTAAAGATGCATTGAGTGAATTTTTGAATTCGTGTTATTATGGTGTAACCATTAATATGCATTGTTGAATTTTGAATTTGACAAATGACTCAAACTATGAATGTTAAGATGTTGTCCACAAGATAATCAATTTTGGAACTTGATTGATCTTTAACTAAACAGTTAGACTGTAAAGTTAGAATGAGTTTTAAAAGAGAAGAAAAACCCAAGTGGTTATGTTCTTGGTTTCAAACTCATAAGGGCAATGTTGTACACATACATAATGCATACATTATGATGCGTGTTAATTCTTTGCTTTGTTGGCTGTTATGAGGTGGTTACTGCAACCGCCAACACTGCCTAAAAAGTTAATAGAAAATGTAGTCTTTAGCATAATGATGTGGTGAATTTGGTAAATAGTATACAATGGAGTATTTCAGTCTTTGCATTTAAGTTTGAATGATGTTAGTATGTAGTTTTTTAGTTGTTTGAATGTCCTGTTCTTCTTGTCCTTGGGGTTTGTCCATGGAATTTAGAAAACAGGTGATGTAAAATGTTGTTGTTCTTAATATATATTCACCATTTTAAAAAAAAAATCTAATATAGTTGTATCACTCGATGCAAAAACTTTTAACATTTGTTGAGTCAACAATAAATTAAACTAAGACGACCCGTACCATCAATAACGGAGCTTGAAATTATATATATGAGAGGGTAAAAGTATTCAAATTATGTTTTGAGATGGCCAAATTGGAAAACATAAAAAATAAGAATGTTTACGTATTCCGTTTCTTTTATATATATAGAAAATCTTATGTAAGCAATGTTTACTAAAATTTAAGTGACTGATGTTAAGAAACAAGGATCTGTTGGCTCGCGCGTTGCTGCGAGACAACATTTGTTTCGCCTGTGAACCAACAATAACAGCTCGTTGCTTGCTTTACTTTTTACGGAATACCTGATTTTAAAGTTGGCAAAACGACTAAAGACCACAAACATACACGGGCAAAATCCCACCGAAACCCCAAATCCCATCGCCAAATCCCACCACCAAATCCCACCAGAATCCCATCACCATCTAAATCACTACCACACCTCATCCCCATCACAACTGTAACCCAACCAGTACCGAACCTCATCATTATCACAGAACACCATCTCCAAAAAAAAAACCCCAACACCATCTCATCCGACCACCGAGACCAACCCTTACAGAAAACCGCCACCTGCCGTCGTTGTTTTTGCTACAGACTTCGTCAGAAACTGTAGTTATCCTTCATGACTACTGCTAACGGATGGACATGGAAAATTGGCAAAAACCATCTTCCACAGGGAAGGAAATCAGATAATAATCACCTCTCCACAGAAATGGTATCTACTACATTCTATGTCATGAACTTCCCTGATCATGTTGATGCGAAAAGCCTCTGGAAGATTTGTGAAACTTTTTGTCGCCTTGTTGATGCTTTCATCGCGAACAAACGATCGAAACTATGGAAACGATTTGGATTCATTAGATATGTAGGGGTGAGAAATCTTGATGTTTTTGTAAAATCCTTATCTAATTTATGGATAGGGAGTCATCATGTTTTTATTGATGTTGCCCGTTTTCAACGTCCGAAGATCGCTACGACTTTTGTACAACCAATTCTGTCGCAAGTTCTGTTAATAAGAATCAAGAAAACAACTCTATGAAACATAAGCCTAACAAAGCAAAATAAAATCCCTCTTTTGCTTCTGTTGTGAATGGTGGTGTTGCGTTGAATGGTAAGTCTTCAATAGATAAAGGTATTGGAATTACTCTTCAGGAGCATGATCTTATCCAAGTAGAAAACACAACTAAGGTACTTCTTGTTAAAGTTAAGGAGGTGGATACGATGAGGAGCATATACTATGTGTGTCGTAATGAACGATTCGATAATCTCAAGATTCATCATGTTGGTGGATTATGGGTATGGATCTAATTTCCCAACGCTAATACATGCTTTAATTTCAAATCTAACAGTAACATGAAGACAATGTTTACATCTCTTCAAACTGTCTCTAAAAACTTTGTTGTAGACGAAAGGATGATTTGGATTAAAATGAGTGGGCTACCACTTTGTGCATGAGGATCGGCTGTGTATAAAAAGGTTGCAAGTACTATAGGTAAATTTAAGTTCTTTGAAGATGACCCTACGACTTCTATAAGCACAGGAAGAGTCTGCATATCTACAAACAAACAAAAGTTTATTTCTGAAGAGATACATGTGACAATAAGTGGGAACATTTTGAAGGTACAAATACAAGAATTAGGAACTTGGAGTATCAACATAGAAGATGATCAATCTTATGTCTCTTCCGATGATGTATGTAAAGAGGAAGAACCTGTTGGGATATGTTCATATCATAAATAAATATAGGGCCGGAAATATGTGAGGCTATGGGGGCACACACGTATATACAGAGGATACGCTTATTAATGTAATTAATATATTTATTGTATATTAATTATATTAATATGTTTCACGAAATATTAAACGGTCTTTAATTATAACGTTAGACGTTATAAGTAATTAATAGATGGATATTAACAAGTGAGGGACTTGTTAGTACAAAAACCAAACCCGTGGGGTGTGTGGTTGTGTGACCGATCGATTAAGAAAGAACAAGGGGGAAAGTGTCGATTTATGAAACGTGTGGAGGTGTTCTAGTCTAACTTGGAGAACACGTTTGGAGACTATATAAACACTCCTAAGGCTTCATAAATTACACGCCTAAATATAACCAAACCCTTTAATCGTTTTTCTTCTCCTTGTGATATGGCTGATCGGCAACATAATAATACAAAACCTCTAAAGGTGTTGTTGTGTGAATTGTTCAAAGCATGAAAAGTAATACACCACTCTACGTATGGTATTATTATGAGGCATGCAAGATCATGCATGTAATGCATGCATACTATACGTATGCAATACAAATCACATGTAGTGATTTATTTTCCATCTATGTTTACTCTGATTCGATCAATACAAAACCGAACAAGAACATCGTGTTCCGTTGTTTTATTCGTGAACCATCTTATGTGACGGTGTAGTGATGCACAAAACCATAGAAGTAATCTACTTTGGTAACATTTTTTAGTTGCGTGGTATTCGATTCGATACATACGCATATATTCAAGAACGGTGTTCGTTTATTGCTAAAAGGTACACACATCTCTAATCTTGTTAATTATGAATTCTATACGTGTTTACTTTCCGCTGCGTACTCGTGATCTTTAATGGTTAATAGTTGTAAAAACCCAACAGTGGCATCACGAGCCATCGTATAGAATTTGTAGTTACAAAGTAATAAAATTTGACAAATTAGGATTCTTGATTAATTTTTTAAGCCCTTTGGGCGTTTTATGCATAAAGATTCGATCTTTGTGCATCAAGATTCAATCTTTATTGATTATAAAATTAATTAGACGAATTCTAGGTTGTATGAAATTTTATGGATAAAACTTGATGCGTTTAATTGTTAATTGTCGGTTTATGTTTAAAATTAATTGTTAATTCGGCATCCATGATAAATACATGCAATTTATCAGGACGAGATAATGTGATATAATCTTATTAATTGTTGAAGCTTTAGAAATATGATGATCAAGAATTAAAACATAGACATTAAATTTATGTGGTTTCGATCCACGACTTTAAAAGCTAGGGAAGACCTTAGCTAAGTCTTTATGGGGCCTAAAAGTTGCTTAAATTTTATGTGCTATGTGGTATATATTCGTATATGGCTTACGCAATCGATTTTGTCGATGAATGTGGCCGGAGTTTATAGGACGAAGGAGCCTTATATGAATATGTGCATGTTTTAATTATTAGAATTAGGATCATATTTAATGTTTGCATGCCTTAATTGTTAAGTGTGTTTAAATAAATGTTATTTAGTTTAGTTAATGTTTATGTGTTTTATTTTAAGTTCTTGACTTTTATTTTGTGAGAAAATAAAATGGTTTGTCGGAAAACAAACTTAACATGGACTTAATGCTTATCGAATAAGATTTATTATGGACTATCTAATGCAAAAAAGTCAAAGTGGTTACGGCTTATCCGATATAAATTCTTCCAATGACTAGACTGCAATTTATTGTTTTGTAATGTATTTTTAAATATAAAGTTTTTATTTTTTATCAATGACGTAATTTGCAAAGTACTTACTCGTGCAAGGACAAGGGTTCGGGGAGACTCATCAAGACTACGGTCTTTGTAGACTCCATACCCTATATACTGACTACGTTTGTAGTTTCCTTTACCTTGCATACTATGTAGGAAGTCGCGATTGTGGGTTGGGTCTAGTTTGACGAATTATGATTTTTTAATCAGTTTTAATCTTTTCCGCGATAAAGCAAATCTTTTTATTTAAGATAGTTGAATCGTCAATTTTAAGGATTCTTTACTATTTATGTATAAGATACGATGATATAGGTGTTACCGTGTAATCAATAAACTTAATGCGAATAAAGTTTTTATTAAAATCTATGATACGAAGATGTATGCATGCTTCTTCGTACATATTTGACACGTCAAATAAAATACCCTTTTTCAAACTAAGTTGTGCCATCCATTGTTAAAACCTTCGTAGATGCCTTTTTATATGCTGTGTGACGTACTCTGTGTAGATTTGCAGTTCAGGTGATATACGCTTTTCCGTAAGACGGTGAGTGTTACATAATCACAGTTTTTGATTGGACGACTTAGCGTTGTTGTGGTTAGACCTATTAACACGCGGCATAGATGGGATGAAACATGCTTACTAGATATTATTGTAATAAATGTTTAGTCATATGGTTTTTAGGATTTACAAATGTTGTTAATTATCAATCGTTGATTAACCTTTTGAATTACTCAATCACTAGCAGATCAACTGATGTGGTGGTGGTATGTCAAGTAGGATCCTAACCTTAGAAAATTAATTGTTTATTTGAATAAACATGGGTAGTTAATTTTCTTCAAGGAGTATTATCGAAAATACTAAAATTGAATTTTGCGATTCTATTATTAATTGTATTAATGCAACGATTAAAACCGTGTAACATTGGTGTGTTTCTTTATCAAGAAGTCAAACCAAAACTCCTTTCCTTGTAAGGAAAATGGAGACTCATTCCTAATATCTTTCTTGCTCCAGAAAGTTATAATAGGAACGTAGGAATTGTCCTGATGTAATCAAACTCATAACAAGCTTAAAAGTTAAGTATATTGCTTGGACTTGATATTTTCATATGATTTCATGGTTAATTATTTTGAAAGGTATTTATAAGACTATAAATAATAAGAATATGTTCTTAAGCTATCAATGGTAACATCTTAATGTAAAGATTTATTTTGAGCTGCTTGATTAGAAAAATTACCATTATTACCGCTAAATGGTAAGGGCAAACCTTATGGATTATATATCTAGTTGTTTGTCTTGGTCCAAAATTTAAGGACGGAAAGGAAATTGCATGCCTAATTTTCAAGTTAATCAATAGCATTGATGGATAGTCCCTCATCTGCATAGTAGAACTTTTGAAATCCAAGTAAATGTTACTAATTTAGATTTCAAATAGAGTTGGAAATAAATAGATCACTATTTGTTTTCACTGGTTATGGAACACTTGCAATGTTGTCGAATTCAGTGGGAGCTACAAGGTTCTTTATCTTGGTAGTAACCTAGATTATTTCTTGTTTATCTTGAGATAATATATAATTTTCCGACTATAGATACTTATGTTTTTAAGGATAGTCAAGTGTTATTTCTTGTTAAACAAAGTGGTTCTATATCTACTTGTAAAGCTAATATCTGTGACACTATCATATTGTCTGTATAAACAAACGAATGTCGTGTGGTTTTACTATGTGTATGATGTTGTGCCATGCACAAGTGGGAGAAATCTTTATTGTGTGCAAGGTACAACACATGACAATAACGGATTGATTAAATGCTTCTCTTAAACCGTAAGGTAGAAACAATATGTCGAGATTGAATTAACGACTCTTCAAGTAAAATGTTTATGTGTTTTTGGAATGTCCAAAAATAAGAAGTAATCTTGATTTAATACTATTTGAGTAAAAGGTTTATGTGCTTTGGAAATGTCCCAAATAATGAAAGTAATCTTGTTAACTTGAAATTAATACTGAAAAAAAAAAAAAGACATCTTAACAAAGAGATGACGTCAGAATTACTTGTAGTTAAATTGTTTATGGTTCTGTTGTGTCAAAATAATAAACATTAAAGTCGTTAAATGTTATTAAAAGACTTATAACATAAAGTATAACGGTCAAAATTACTTTAGTTAATATGTTTAAGTTCTAATTGTACATTAATAAACATGAAGTCTGTAAATGTTGAAAGACTTATAACATAAAAGTAAGTTATATTCTATCTAGTATGACATGAACAAAAGTCATTGAATTGTTCAAAGGCAAAATAATGTACCGTTAACATAGATAGAGTTCTTGAACTAGTTAAAGCCCTATACATCATTGCATGCAAATAGGTTTTTAATACTATATGTTCAATTTGGTTTGACACAATTGATAAATTATGTGACATAAAGAGTATTAAAAGTAATTTTAAAAGTTGTGTAAAGTCTCACAATAAAATTAATCAGGAGAATACCACATATTTTTGGTAATGTTTAGAGAGTATTGAATTCTAAATTTTTTAGAATTATTGATTTTGATACTTAATATTTCTCCTCCTGATCTGTCAAGGTTTGAAATAGAGTATGTGATGAATATACGCCATATAATTCCAACTAGAAGGTTAATAAGGACATCTGAATTGTTAAAAGTCTTATGAGATAAAAATAGGGGATATTAACAAACTAAACTCAGGATATGTCAATGTATCTTGTAATGTCCTCTACATGCTAAGTAATTATAGAAGAGTCTTTAATTACAAAAAGAGTGAGTAGGAAAGGGGGCGTTTTTAGTTCTGACAGAAAAAATAATACAAATACATACTTCTAAACACACCAGAGGAATATCATACTGAGGCTTTACAAGTAAATGTTACATGTAAATGTTAAACCTCATAATGATATAATTCTCGTTCATAGATCCGTAAGGATACCTCAAATACTTGATTGATAAATGTTATTTCAATATTGAGGAATATGAGTCACATGATCATGGGAACCTGTTAAAGATGCATTATTGAATTTTGAATTCGGTATCATGGTGTAACCATTAATATGCATTGTTGAATTTTGAATTTGACAAATGACTCAAACTATGAATTTAGATGCTAATGTCCACAAAATAATCAATTTTGGAACTTGATTGATCTTTAACTAAACAGTTAGACTGTAAAGTTAGAATGAGTTTTAAAGGAGAAGAAAAACCCAAGTGGTTATGTTCTTGGTTTCAAACTCATAAGGGCAATGTTGTACACATACATAATGCATACATTATGATAGGATTTTAATCATACTCAAGCAATTGTTATGATTAATATTCTTTCTTGTGCATTTAATATATATAAAGATGGTTGTTTTGTCATTCTAGTGTTTTAAGATGAAATGTGACAATAGAATTTAAAACTCTTCCTTGAATGATTGCTTTTGCGAGGACGGTTAGTAATCAAAGGAGTTTATGAATTCATATAATCTTTATAAAGTGTACAAACAGCAAGAATTCAAGTATGGATCATTGCAAGCATCTAGGAGAATAATCTTATGTTTATTGTTTAAATAAGATAACTTCTGAGAATTTCTAAAAAGCTAGTGAGAGTCTTATGTCCAGGTTCCTTTCTCTGAAAAAGATTTAGGAAATTAATTATTACAACCCTTGAAATAATTTGTTCATTTGCTATGTTCATTGCTATGAACCATATGCTTATAAAAATTAACACAATTTGACATCATTTGGAAAGTCTCAATGGATGCATATCTTTGATACGATGGAACATGAATTGAAATCTTGTTCGTTAGACTACAAGGATTCAGTTATTTGTACATTCCTATTGTGTAAAGAATTGGTTGTTCTCATGCATGCATGCAAGTGATTTGACAACATTGGTATTAGTCGAAGTTATTAGAAATTTATAGAATCTGAATATTTTAATGGACTATGTTTGGCATTTGGAATTCTTCTTAGATTATGGATTTGTCCAGAGTAATGAAAATCTAAGGATATATATTACAACAATTTGTTGTGCAATAAGAATAAACCAATGAACTTTAGGTTCATGAGGTGCCAAACATTATTAAGGAATATTCATCGTTTACGGATTTTAAAAGCCATGGGTGTTTATGTACACGGTGCTAAATCAAATTGAGATGACACTCAATACTAGTCAATGGTATGATTTCATTTTTGATGATGACCATGTGGACTAATTGTGCTCGACTGAGAGCATAGTTGCATTATACATTAAAGAACAAGAATGCTTTACAGTTTTGGAAGCTGTGGAAGATGATTGTGTCAATAGTTGATGTTACACACCTTATGAGATATAGTGTGTCGAGATATTTGAATATATATGAACAAACAATCATCATACATATTCAAGAACTTCACTTATTGAATTCTTGAAATAAGTATTCTCAAAATTCCTAAAGATCAAATCTAGTTGAAATTATGAAATCTAAGCCTTGTCAACAAGTACGATTGTCGTATCTTGAGGCATGATTTGTCAACTAGAATTATCATGCATTTGATCTATTTAGTATTTGGATAAGGGATGTTTAGACAATTTTATTAATGATAATGATACGAGGTATATGGGTTATATTTAATATAAATTGTGTCCTATATTTGCATGTTTAAATCCATGAATAATAAATGTATTATTCTAAATTAATCCGTTGTCGATTAACAATATGGGAATAGTGTTAAACTAAGACAATTCTGAGTGATTGGTGATATTGGAGATATTTGATATTGGTGATATTAAGGATAAGTCCACCAAACTCACATGATATTCATAAGATGAATATTGGATTTCCCCAACTAACAAGATTATCACTTTATGGATCGGCGTCATTAATTGAATCTTGTAAGTGATTTTAATTTACTAAATCCTTAGACTTGAGATGCAAGTAGGTTTAGCATATGTGGATATTCCTTCTTGATATAGTTTAAGTTATCCTGAATAAGGTAACTAATAAGGGCTATGTCAGAATGGTTTATGCTACATGATGACTGGACACTTGTAGTCAATATAGAATTTGTTCATTCAATAGTTGAAGAAGATACCACTGGGCCCCTCGTAGGGTTAATCAGATGTATGTGTGGCCGCACCCAAAAACTCAGGTAGATATGTCTCAATGATTTTTGGTAATCTTGATTAATCATATATACGAGAAACAGAATCATTAATTAATGGAATGACTTAGATCCATATCTATTTTTAACACAGTATCAAAAACAAAGGGATTGTAAATACTTAAATCATTTAACTATGACTTTATGAAGTACACTCAAGTATTCTTGGGAACATTGGCGTGTTGCTAGACGCTTACCAATGTCATTATATTTATTTGTGACATGTTCAAGTGGGAGCTGTTGGGACATGTCCATATCATAAATAAATATACGGCCGGAAATATGTGAGCCTATGGGGGCATACACGTATACACAGAGGATACGCTTATTAATGTAATTAATATATTTATTGTATATTAATTATATTAATATGTTTCACGAAATATTAAACGGTCTTTAATTATAACGTTAGATGTTATAAGTAATTAATAGATGGATATTAACAAGTGAGGGACTTGTTAGTACAAAAACCAAACCCGTGGGGTGTGTGGTTGTGTGACCGATCGACTAAGAAAGAACAAGGGGGAAAGTATCGATTTATGAAACGTGTGGAGGTGTTCTAGTCTAACTTGGAGAACAAGTTTGGAGACTATATAAACACTCCTAAGGCTTCATAAATTACACGCCTAAATATAACCAAACCCTTTAATCATTTTTCTTCTCCTTGTGATATGGCTGATCGGCAACATAATAATACAAAACCCCTAAAGGTGTTGTTGTGTGAATTGTTCAAAGCATGAAAAGTAATACACCACTCTACGTATGGTATTATTATAGGACATGCAAGATCATGCATGTAATGCATGCATACTATACGTATGCAATACAAATCACATGTAGTGATTTATTTTCCATCTCTGTTTACTGTGATTCGATCAATACAAAACCGAACAAGAACATCGTGTTCCGTTATTTTATTCGTGAAGCAAGAACTAGAATCCTAGCGTATCTCGGTGACGTGGAGTGTATGCACACCATAGAGGTTATCTACTTTGGTAACTTATTTAGTTTGCGTGGTATTCGATTTATACACAAGCGTATATTTAAGAACGGTGTTCGTTAATTGCTAAACGGTATGCGTTCTTGATCCTTTTATAAATTGCATATTCTATACGTGTTTTATTTATTCCGCTGCGTACTCGTGATCTTTAATGGTTAATAGTTGTAAAAACCCAACAGAACCATTGATGGAATCTGATGATGGGGTACCCGATGATACTGAAGCCGACATCCCTACTAAGTTTGACTTGGATGAACAAGGACCTACTTTTGTAGACACAAGTAATCATCCAAACAACCTTGAGAACCAGAAAGCAAAAGAAAACGAAGAGGAGGAAATCGATAAGCACGAAACTAATGCCAAGAACGAATCAGACACAAGCTGCCCTCCGGGCTTTGAACACATGAAACAATCAATCCCGTGTCAATCTCAGTCGTCGTTCACTACAAAGACCAATATGTGTTCTACATCGGTTAGTAAATACAGAAAAAAGGATATACGAGGCATTTCACTCATTCACGAGATGTCTAGGTTAGTAAGGTTGGCGGATCGTTGGGGTATGATGTCAAAGGCTGCAATAAACGTATTTCTCGTAGAGTAAATTGCATAAATCGTTCTTAAAGTTTGGTCAATTTGCATGTTTCGTCCTAAACGTTACGAAAGTGCAAGGATCGTCCCTGTGGGGAAATAAGTATCATCCCTGCAGGGATGATACTTGCACCAAAGGTTTCACCAAAAATTTTCCCATAGGGACGATGCTTGCACCAAAGGTTTCCTCACAAGGACGTTCCTTGCACTTTTGTAACGTTTAGGACGAAACATGCAATTTTGCCAAACTTAAGGGATGATTTATGCAATTTACTCTTTCTCGTTTGATCAACAGAATTGGAGTTTCTATTGTGGATAAATGAATATGCTATCTTTGAACATTTGAGGCATAAAGAAACAAAGGAAACGTAAATGGGTTTAGGAGCTTTGTTTTAAGAATAACATTCACTTTATTGACATTCAAGAGTCCAAGATGACACGTCTAGAAATATTCTATATTAAATCCATGTGGGGCAACTATAACTTTGACTATGCATGTAGTTTATCTAGAGGAAGGCCAAGAGGTCTTATCTCTATATGGGATCCTAATTTATTCTCTAATCAGAATATATGGTGTCATGATTCATACATCATTGTTGAAAGTAAATGGGTACATTCCAATGATACATATTACATGATTAACGTGTATGGGCCTCAAAATTCTGATGTTAAAGCGCAACTATGGTATTCGTCACATATCTTCATGCATGACCACAATGGTAAATTTATTTTGTTTAGAGATTTAAATGTTGTTCGTGATGAATCGGAGAGGTATGGCTCAGTTTTTTCTAGGGACGAAGCTGACTCCTTTAACACATTTATTAATAATTGTAACTTGGTTGACCTTCCTTTGGGTGGGCGGCTATTTACATAGATGAACAAGGCCGGATCAAAAATGCGCAAGCTCGATCGTTTCTTAATTTCAGAGATTGTCTCGGATTCCAATCCAGATGTCCGTGTTACTACTTTGGACCGGTTGTGGTCAGACCACAACCCGGTTATGTTCCATGTTAGCAAAGTGGACTATGGGCCAATCCCTTTCAAAAATTTTCACTCTTGGTTACATCGAAATGATTTGGTTGAGGTAATCAAATCTGGTTACTCTAATGCTCTAGATTCTTCATTTTATTCTAAGCTCAAATCTTTGAAGCAATGTGTTAAAGAATGGCACCTTAACATAAAACACAATGAACGTTCCAGGAAACAAGAAATTTCTACTTTGTTAAAAGATATTGAAATTAAATTAAACGCATGCAGGGCTTTGGAGGAAAATAAAGTCACTCGAGTCAATTTGATACATGAGTTTAATGAGCTTAAAAAGTTTTCAGAGATGGATGTTCTTAAAAAATCTCATGTTAAGTGGGGCGCCGAGGGTGATGAAAACACAAAGTTCTTTCATGGTCTCCTTAAGTAAAAGAGATGTCATTGGTTAATACAAGGTATCACTATGGATGGCACTTGGATTACGGACCCTCATCAGGTTAAATCCGCTTTCCAATATTTCTTTAAAGCAAAATTTCAAGAAACAGAAGCTCGTGTATCCTTTAATAGGCTAGTTGGGGCGTCGACTCTAAATGATTCAGATAGAGCCATTTTAGAATGCCATGTCTCGATGGATGAAATTAAAGTTGTGATTTGGGATTGTGGTAGTAATAAATCTCCAGGGCTGGACGATTTCTTTTTTTATCAGGAATTATTGGGATTTATTTAAAGATGACGTCAATAGCTTCGTTGATAATTTCTTAACTTCTGGTATTATGCCACCTGGTTCAAATTCATCATTCATTACACTTGTTCCTAAGATTTCCAAACCAATTAATATTAAAGATTTTCAGCCTATCTCTTTAACAGGAGTTCAGTACAAAATTGTTGCAAAAGTCTCGCAACCCGGTTGTCAAAAGTAGTCGACAAAATTATCAGTCATGAGCAATCTGCGTTCATTCGAGATCACCAAATCCTCGACGGTCATCTCATGATGAGTGAGTTCATCGACTGATATAAGAAGAAAAATAAAAAACTGCTTATATTCAAAGTCTATTTTGAAAAAGCTTTTGATTCGGTTAATGGAGGTATATTGATTTCGTTCAATCTCAACTTGGTTTTGGTTCGCAATGGAGGAAATGGATCCGAGCTTGTCTTCCGTCAGCTAGAACCTCAATTCTAGTTAATGGAAGCCCATCTTTGGTGTTTTCTATTAAACATGGTCTACGTCAAGGAGACCCGTTGTCTCCTTTCTTGTTCATTATAGTCATGGAAGGCCTTCACCTTGCCATTAACGAGGTTGTCCAAACAAATCTTATTCGTGGAGCTGTTGTAGGCGCTGCTGAGTTTAACGGTTACCATTTCTTTTTTGTAGATGATGTTGTTATCATCACGAAATGGAGTAATCACGATATGGATAATCTGAAACGGGTTCTTCATGTCTTTCACCTCGCTTCTGGTTTAAATATTAAGATGCATAAATCCAATGTTTTTGGAGTTGGTGTCCCAACAGAAGATGTCTTTGCTATGGCTCGTGGAACAGGTTGTGAAGCTGGGTCTTTTCCTTTTAAATATCTGTTGTACAAATAGGTTCTAACATGAACCATGTTGACAGTTGGTCTCATTTGGTCTCAAAGCTTAATGATAAGCTATCGAATTGGAAAGCTAACCTTCTTTCCATTGGAGGGAGATTGACTTTAATTAAAGCTGTCTTGAGTAGTGTAGGGATTTATCACATGTCTATTTTCAAATTGCCTGAAACAACAATTCGTACTCTCGAACGTATTCGTGCATCTTTCTTTTGAGGAGGCTGTGAAGATCAAAAAAAGATGGCATGGGTCAAATGGGACTCGGTTTTGGCTTCTCTTGATAAAGGTGGTTTAGGTGTGGGGAGCCTGAAAGCTTTCAATCGAGCTCTTCTCCTAAAATGGCGTTGGAGATTTGTAAACAATCTGAATGCTCTATGGTATCGACTGATTAAAGCTATCCATGGTGAATAAGCTGGATTCGATTTTAAACGCTGCAATACTCAAGGTATTTGGGATAAAATTGTTAATTCCATCAATCATCTCCACTCAACTGGAGTGATTCTACATGGTTTGTTTAAGCTTAAAGTAGGTGATGGGTCTAATGTTCGCTTCTGGAAGGACACGTGGTTTGGAGATGTTCCTTTAGAAGCTCGTTATAATAGACTCTTCCATTTGGATTCTCATCCAAATTGCCTCATTAGCGACCGCCTTGTCAATGATTCATGGCAATGGAGTTGGAGTAGGCAATCTTTGGGAGTTAGCAATAATAATTCTTTATCCTTGCTTTTAAATGATCTTCATGGTTTTCAGCTTGGCTCTGGTCTAGATTTTTGGCAATAGAATTTGGATGTGGATACTTGTTTTACTGTTAGTGGTGCTAGACACCATCTAGATAAATATTTCTTACCATCTTTGTCGTCAAGTACAAGATGGTACAAGTTTTTGCCTCAGAAAGTAAACATCTTCTTATGGCGTCTCCTTTTGGATCGTCTTCTGACGCGTTTAAACCCTTCAATTCGAGGTCTAGAAATCAGTTCTATCATTTTTCCAGTTTGTTGTGTGGGTGTGGAATCTAGATATCATCTCTTTTGGCATGCCACACTGCGAAATCTATTTGGCACCTAATTAGCATTTGGGTTGATATTCCTTGGTCGGATAATACCTCTATTGACGATCTATACTCTTTGTTGGATTCTTGGAACGGCTCTAAAGAAAAAAAGGATCGTTTGCATGCCATCATCGCTATAACTTTGTGGTGGATTTGGCGTTTACGTAACGATGTTACTTTTGGCTCCTATAATCTAAGGAAATGTGACATTTTTTATAATATTAGGATTTTTTTCTTGGTTAAAGTTTAGAGGTTGTAAAATTTCTTGTTGGAATGATTGGCTTAGACATCCTTTCTAATTTGCTCTAGCTCTTTACTAGTTGCTTTCTTTTAATATATTTTGCCGTTCAAAAAAATATAAATGTAAAAGTTATTCTGTAACTTTTGAAAACGAACAATGCAACGGTTGTTTAGTACCACTACAAGAATCGGCACCATTGGGGATGACGATTTCAAAGCTATAGAGACGACATGTTGTTACTAAAGGGTCATTAGGGACGACATGTCCTACCCATTTTGTCATCCCCAACACCCCGTCACAAAAGCCTTTAGATACGACATTTTCAACTAATTAGGAACGACATCGTCGAGCCCACACTTCTCATAGTCAAAGTTCATGAGCTGGGCCCACTTGTCGTTGGGGAGGACATGTCTCTCATATAAGTCCTTCCTAAAATCTTTAAGCTAATAAAAATTAATTAATTAATTAATTAATTAATTAATTAAATTAATTATTTATTTAATATTTATTTATAAAGAATAACTTATTTGGCAAGTGTGTGGCCCAACTCTTTGGGGAGGACCTTTAGGGAGGACATGTCCTCCCCAAAGACTGCTGCACAATATCTATGTATATTGCAGCAGCATGCTGTCACAATTGTGCAACAAAATAATACAAATGCACACAAGAATAAAAATAAACTTCATATGGATGAAAATTTTGACAATATTACAATTTCGGCTACATAGTTATATGGCTAAAATATAGTTAAGCGCCAAAATTGCATACCAAAGGTTAAAGTAGTTCAATTAAAGTGCATAGATCCTAAAACATAGTTATACGCCTACATATGCAACAAAAGCAAACAATATCTGAAATCCATAGACAACAACAAATAAACATAACAAGGAATAACACTATAGGTCCCTAACATCCTCATCATCTCTATCAAGGCTCCCGCTAGAGGAAGGATCGACATTCCCGCTCGGGGAAGCATCCCTACTCGCGGAGGCGGTTCCACTCGTGGAACCCACCTCAGTAGTGGAACCAGGGAACATGGTAGAAAGCTGTGACATACCTTGAGTCTAAGAAAGGAACTCGGAACTCGACCATTACCTGGAACTTTTCATCTTATTTCGGGTCGCCTCGTTTTGGGCAGCAAGATCCTCTTGATACCTTTTCACAACCTCATTCATCTCTCGCTGAGAGTAGAATGGAGTGCCTTCGACTTGCGATCCAAACATAGTCGAGGTCCCGACCCCAGCGACCTTTCTGCCAAAATCTCACGTTCAGTCATGGTCCCAAGTTCCTACAACCTTAGCATCTCCTCCTGTGTAGTTTGAAAAAAACAAGAAAATTGATCTATGAGTCGGGATACATTATGTTTCATTTAAGTACATGTGTTTGAAAAGAATTATACTTACATATAGTTCATTGGATCCACCATCCCTCCAAACACCCTTTTTCGTGTGTAGATCATAATAGCTCTGAATGAGGCTTGGATACTGCTCTTTATTGTTTTGAAACTGTATATAGATAAGAATATAAAATAAAACAATTTAATGACGGCTCATTAAACACCATATGAATAAAAAAGGAACTATATATATGTTAGTACAAAATTCGTGTTGGGTTTAGTAGCGTGTCAAGTCTCTTATCGGGTCGGGCCTTCAAGCGACTTGGATATCGGATCTTG
>BQNB010052752.1:0-40333 GCA_026074375.1 Tanacetum coccineum | reverse complement strand
CTTGCTAACTTTCTCTGCATTCTTATAGACTTTTTCTCCCACCCTCGCCCTTTTGATCCAGCTAGATCCTGAGTATCATCTGCATATTTTATATCAAATAACTGGTCACATATTATATTTGAAGTAAATCATAAATCCATCTCTGTATAATATTTGTAAGTATGTGTAACATGATTGAGTGGAGTAAGTGATGGAATTTAACATACATGACATTCATAATAAATAATAACATCAAAGTAAACGTGCGGAAGCGAATAGAGGATCATATAACATGTAATTAATTAACCAAACATTAAGTATGCCGTACCTTGATGATTCAAGAGCTAAACAAGAATCAAGAATTCAAGCAATCAATATGATGAACCTAATTAGGGTTTATGTGGATCAATAAATAACCCCTTAATTTTTTGTTATTCGATCCAAGATACAATCAATAGTGTGATTGAATCACGTTCTTGTACACACGTTTTAAAAACAAGTTAACCAAAAAACTAGTTTGATAACAAGAAAACGTTTATAGCTTAAAGTTTAACGAGCAAAAAATCCCTTGGGATGTTTTCGGCCGATCAAACCAACAAGGAAGAAACAAGAGAGTTTAGGGATCTTTTGTGTGTGTACAAAAACTAATGAATGAGATCCCTAAATCCCTTTGTTTATATAGGCTAACCAATCTTAGAGAACAAGTCAAGATATTTTAGGAAAAGGAAACAAAATCTTTTTTTCTTTTCGCTTCCCATTAGTATATCCGGCCATAAACCCGAATTAATGGGATATTCCGGAATCTTTTTGACTTCCTTTTTATTCGTTAGTCCTTCCCTTTATTCGTTAGTCATTTACCGTTAAATACATAACGACCGTTAAACGTTTTCGTGTATTTAATAAATATATTACATTTAATATAATTATTAATTCGTTAACTCTTTCCGTATTGTGTGCATCCCAGTTGATCTCGAGTTCGATCTAACACTCGACTATTTATATTTTATCGTCCATAACAAACAGCTCCCATGTTGGACATAGATTTTAATGAGTGTGATCACATCGGATAGCGTCTAGATACACGTGATGCCTCTAGTCACTACTCGAGTAAGGTTCTCCTGGACAAACCTTTTAATGATTCTTCATTATTATTATCCTTATGTTTTCTAATACAATGTTGATAAGGATATGGATCGTTAAGTATTCCTTAATTAAATGAATTTCTGTTTGTCTCGTTTTATTGATTAAGCAATGCTTACAAATGTCTTCTGATCGTATTCTAGAAATCTTGGGTGTGGCCACACATATCATATTAGCCATCCACGAGGGGGCTCCCAGCTGTATTAAACTTCAAATCGAATTTGTGAGGGAACAAATCCTTACTTGAACTACAGGCAAAAGACTTATGAATTTGCAACACTTTCTGAAAAACAATCCGTATAACTACCAATTTAACTTATAGCGTTTAAATTGCTTCACAGAAATGCACTAGATCCATGAACACAGTTTGTCCTGGTTCTCAAGTCTGATGGATGACTATTTATTGATTTACTTTAATGTACAGATCCATAAAGTACAATCATAGTAGTTGGGATACAGTTCGCTGTATATTCAATCATTGAATATCATCTAAATTTGGGCATGTAATCACATCAATATACTTTCTATGTATATTCGACCACAATTCTATGGATTTGTTCTTTTAATTTATAACTATTCCTCATACTATTTAATCAACAACGGACATTTAAGATAATTCTATATTCAAGGATTTTAAAAACATGCAATTAGGATACAAAATTAAATACAATGAATAAACATAAAAATATTTTATTTCATCATATAATAAGTTTACCATTATCTTTGTATCACAAATACTAATCACAGGGTATGCATGAGAAAACTACTAGCTCATTGAAAGTCCAATTCCATGTTGGCTATGATTAGTGTATCCATTCACTAGGTAGAAAGCCTTAGTAGAAAGAGTTCATCTAAGTCTTATCATCTGTGTGAACTTTTAATATTTTGATTTCACCACACTTGAGCTTGTTTACGTACGTTAGTGATATCTACGTTTAGAGAAAAAGTCTGGCGCTCCTTTCATTATCTCCTGATTCATTGGGAATGTAATTGCAGACGTAATTGTGACAAATACACATTATAGGCTATTTTATTGAAGGCATCACTCCAAGATATCCCAACAAAATTTCCTAATCCTCAGAAACAGCCTCACATAGCAGCTTATGATCTCATGCATGTAGTTCAGCTTGTGTTGCAGACCATCGCAATCTATGTCTGATTCTAGCTCTTTCAGTCTACTCCCCTCCTATTGCGACAAAGACATAACCCGTCTGAGACTTCGTATCATCTTTATCACAATGCCAGGACGCATCACAGAACCTTGTAAAATTAAGTTCTGTGTCTGGTTTCCCTCCATATACTAAAAACATATATCTCGTATTCCTTAGATACTTCAGAATTGTTTAACAAACAACCCACGTGGATGCTTCCTGGATTCTGTTGATATCGACTGGCCAGTTTTGAGCAAAAATGCCACATTCTGGCCTTGTGCATTCTTACAGCTAAGAACTTGATCCTACAGCCGAAGCATAAGTTATTTCTTCATGTAGCCAGACCTCTTTCAGGTGTTGGAAGCACACGCATTTCTTACTTAATTCATTGTTTGACTTCAATGGCAAATGAACCTTTCTATAGAGTTAATGTCATATTGAATTTTCTTTTATTTTTGTCAATGTAGCACGTTGAGCTACGTCCCCAATTATACGCCTTGATCTATCTCTATAGATTTTAATTCCCAGAAGTATGCAGCTTCTCCTAATTCCTTCATAGAAAATACATTTTCCAAGATAATCCTTAACTTCCTTAAGTCTTGCATGTAGTTTCCCTCCATGATTAATATGTTCATCCATATAAGATCAAGAATACTATACAATACTGCCAATAGCTTTGCGATAACACATGGCTCATCACGATTTTGAAATGAGTGATCCAAACTTCTTGATTTATTCATCAATTGTTTATTCCATTGACTGTGATTACATTGCTTCAAACCATAAACTTGACTCTTTGAAGTTCCTGCATACACGGTTTGAGATTTTTGGGCTTAAGCATAACCCTTCAGTTGCACCTATAGATGTGCTTCATCTACTGCGGACCATTCAAGAAGGACAGTTTGACATCCATTTGCCAATCGTCATATTCTAGTACGCTGCTATAGCTGATGAGTATTCCTAATAGCTCTAATGTCCTGCTACAGGAGAAAAACTTCTTCCTCGTAGTCAAATTCCATAGTTTGTGTGCAGCTTTAGAGCTACCAGACGAGACTTTATAGCGTGTGTACTTCACTCATCCATGTCAGTCTTCTCTTGATAGCCAATTGATCCTTACTACTTTAGCATGTGGAGAGAGGCGTCTAACTTCAAATACAGACTACATTAACTTTTCTGGGGTTCATTTCCTCATCCATTGCACCTTGCCATATTTCCTTATCAGGGTCAAGCATGACAGCTTTATAATTAGCAGGTTCTCCAAGATCCCCTACTACATCATCTTCAACCTCTATGTTTAGATTTAGACGGTTGGGTGCACTTTTAGTCCTTTCAGATCTACGGATAGGAAATTAATTTCCGGTGGAGGGACCCAAGACTTTCAGGCTCTAATAGAATTTCGCTAGTGTTTTCAGAAGGTAAATTGGGTAATCCATAGATCATCTGCCAGATCATAATCTCTCCCACTTGATGGATTGTCTTACAAAAACCCAAACACAAACACAAGCAATAATCAACAAAAATTACAAAAAAAAAATCAACGAAATTAAAAAAATAACTAAAAATTACAAAATCAATACCTGTGGTGGTGTGGGTCATTTTGTGGGGACGAAGGTTCGATATAAAATTCATATACAAATTATGTTAAACGGATAAGTCGATATGATATTGTTATAGATATTAAACGGATGAGTCGAGATGATATCCAGATGCTAAAAACACATATGAAGACATATTAAGTCATGGTGGGATCTGTAAGTATACAAAAACGTAAAAACGCTTATTTTGTGGGAAATCCGTGGGTATTTACACACGTATTTCCCACGGATTTATCATATCGGTAGGTAATTTTAATATTTTCTATTTCCGTCGGAAATCCGTCACAAAAAGTATTTTTTTTCAAAGGGAATTCTTACGAAAACATCAAAGTTGTTACTTTCAAAGTAATATTTGATATGTAAAAGAAGAGGATTAACGAAAATTTTCACGTAAATACTTCAAAATAATATAACATGACCAAGTTTTAAATATGACTCCTTATACATTTAGCTTATTTATTACAATAAATGGTTTATCTACACAATACTTTAAACTATGCCATCAAACTACAATAAATGACTTTATAACTTTTAGCTTTTGTAATGTATTTTTGTTCAAAAATGTCAAAACATTATGCATTTGCTTGACTAATAAAATATGCCTTCATAAATTTTATACTTTAAGTTTAATACTACTAAATAAAGTATTTTAGCAATTTTCATTTACTACAAGATAGAGCTGATCACGGTCCGAAAACTGGACCACCGAACCAAAACCGACTTTGTCCAAAACACAGGACCGAGGACCGGACCGAAATGGTCGGTCCATGTCCGGGTCGGTCCGGTCCGGTTTGGTATACGGCCTGGTCCAATAAAGCATAATTTTCGGTTTTGTGTAAGATCGAACCGGACCGGACCAAAATATGTTCGGTCCGGTCCAATCGGTCCGATTCTATCCACGATCGCTCAGCCCTACTACAAGATACCATTGTATATATATTACAGAACAAAATGGTGGCAACACGGACACGACTTGATTGATTGCTATGAAGAAATACAAAAAATAGTAAAATTTATACAATAATACTTAGAGAAAAATAACAAAATTTTCACCAATTACAAAATTCTAATCTATAACAAAATCATCATTTATTAACAAATTTTCACTTATATAAAATGATACTTAGACAAAATTTATTAACAAATTTTCGCTTATAACAATAAATTTATGGCATTTAAACATAATTTTTTTCCCACTTTTCACTTTCCCTCTAAAACATTATCACTATTCCATCCGCACCACTTCGCCGGTCGTGACCAGATCGCCGCCGTCCGCCGTCTCCCGCCGTCAACAACATCGTCTTCTGTTAATACTCTGATTACTTTCTTCAAGGTTTAATTCTTCCTTCCGGTTGAGCTATTATTTTGCCCCAATTTTGAATCTCGAATTTTGCCCTAATTTTTGAATCTATTAATTTTCCTGTTTGGCTCAATAACGATTTTGAATCTATTATTTTTGTTTCGTTGATTGTTTATGGTTGAGATATGTTTGGAAAATTACTTAGCGTTAGAGGTGTGGTGGAGATGATTAGTAGTGTTTGTTTTGGGGGAAATAGGATTTGGTTGGGAATGAGACCGAGAAGCGGAGTTAGGATTGGTTAAACGGTAACTAAAGGTAAATGTATAAGGAGTTAATGTACGGTGAGGACCAGGGTATATGGTAGGTTGTAAAACTAAGGAGGTTGTAAACTGATTCAGGAGTTGCTAAGTGTTAAAAGTGCCTGTTAGGCAATTTTCAACTTGTTTGATCCGTAGTACCCATTCAACTTCTGTGCTATGTTGTTTTGGTTTTGAGGCACGTGGGCTATTTTATTTCAGGAACTCGATTTACATGACATTTCGTTATTTGATGCCGAGTTTGGCAAGATGTTGCAAGAGTTGCAAGCCTTGTTTGCCGGAAACAGTACCTAGAGTCAATACATGACAGAAATGAAATACTGAACCTAAGGTTTAGGGGCACACCAGTTGAAGATCTCTGCTTGGACTTTACACTTCCTGGCTATCTTGACTATGTTCTGAATAATGGCGATGACAATGTACTTGAGCTTCTTTTGAGCTATTTATCATCCATTGTGTTTATGGGTTTATGCATGTCTAGCATTCATTACAAGGGGATGTTGAGACAGCTCTATTTTTTAATTGACAGGTGGATTTAAATAATTTGGATGAGTGCATTTCTATGGTGGTTGATGCTACTGTCAAGACCGGTATCACGCGACAAATGGAAGCATTTAGAGCTGGTTTTAATCAGGTCATTATTCTAATGCATTTTTAATATAATATTTTCTAAATCTTCTGTTCTAAATTCTTCAAGTAGAGTTCACACTTTAGAACTCACTTATACGATTAGGGCCAAGTTGGGCTTCATTTTATTGATTAGGGTTGACGAGTCAAGTCAAAAATCAACTAAAAGGCAAGGGATGAAATGTTTAAAAGTCATTGAAAGTATATTATAAGTTCTTACAACTTCTTTGGCTGTCATTTTGCTGCGTATATCTAAAGCCTTATTCTTCTCGTCTAACTAATATAGCTAATTAAATGTGCTAATTGTATGATTTGGCGATCTTTGTGTATGTGTGATCATTGATTCCTTTATAGTGCAAGTCCTCTTTATATATTACTAGCTAATGTCTATCTCGTAAATATCAGGTCTTTGATATTTCGGATCTACAAATTTTTACTCCAAGTGAGTTGGATCTAATTTACTTTGGGGGTGGAGAGGTGTGTGAGTGTAAGTATGCTTTTCTTTTGATCCACTGCCTGTAGTTAGACATGCTAGAGCAATATGTAATTGAAGCTTTCTGTCAAATGCAGTCTGATACACTTGTCGAACACATAAAGTTTGATCATGGATCCACTTCCAAGAGCCCTGCAGTTGTTAATGTATGTACATGTATTCTCTTTTTGGATTTCATCTGTTATTTTCTTGTAAGGGAATAACTAAAGCCGTTTTTGTTCTCTAAATAAATTTCAGTTGCTTGAGATAATGGGAGAGTTTATTCGGTCAGCAACCGCGCATTCTGTCAGTTTGTTACTGGTGCACCTCGGCTTTCTCTTGGTGGTTTGGCTGTGTTAAATCCTAAGTTAATGATTGTGAGAAAGGTATCTTGTGAACACAATTGCTTTATTTATTGGAGTTATCTGTTATAATTATTATCTGTTATAATGAAACGATGTGTTTTTACATTACTACATGGGTATCGATTCTTGACCATCCTTCTTTCATTTATTTAGTTATCTACTTTGTACGGTAGGATCTGTGTACATCAAGTCAAAGGAGGCTCCTGCTAAGGACATCCTAAAAGATCTTGTTGAAATGTGCCGTGGTATCTTTCTCAAGTCAGCAAGGATAAGCTACCTGATATTGGTTCTGAGTATGAAGGGTAAGACTATCAAACTTTTACGTTTTCAGTTGACCATTTAGACTTATTATGCAATAATCGTGAACTATCTGCTGATAAATGATAAACCAACTTGTCTCGTAACTGAACACTTTAATCTCTTAAACATGCCGTCTCTTTGTTTGCCAGCCGCAAACAGAAATATATATATATGCATAGTGAAGCACTTTGATCTCCTGTTATCCTCCTTGTGTCTTGTAATGATTTGAAAAGGAACATGCATTTGTGAAGAGATGGTATACCAATACATTTAGTAATTACCCTTTCACACATGCTAATAGTTCTGGAAATATATCATCAACTCAAGTGTTAAGGAGACAAATTGTATTTGCTTGTGTATCGGACTCGATGGCGAGCAGATGATATACCTTTGTTACTAAACCTACTATTTCGTAGCCATGCTCCATCTTTACTTGGAAAGTGAAATACTTGCACAGCAGTTTTTTCGATTCAAATTAACGGCTAAGAGTAGTAATTTTAGATTCAATTTGACATTCAACGTTTAGCAACTTGCAGCTTATAGTTCACTCTATGTGTGCTAGGAGTGTAACTCTATACAGGGCTCTTAAATCAGTTGGGATAAATTGCAACTGAGTTAAATTGTAGATTAACTGATCCAAAAGTAGTTATTCATTTGTCTGAATTTAAGTTGCTTTTCTTACAATGGAAGATAACTAAAATCTTCTGCAATGGATATATTGAAAACAAGGGATTGTAATCTGTATCGTTAATTTGTTATGGCCACTGCAAATACTTAATTTCCAGATGCATTATAAGTTTAGCAGGACACAATTTGTGTACAATTTGAACTTGAATGGTGATAGATAAATACAATCAATACATGTAGGTCTGATCACAGGGCGTACACAACCATTGCTGTGTGTTTTCTGTTTTTGCTGAATCATGAGGCTGTTTTGCTGATATTGTTTTGAATTCGTCGCATGTAGTTTGTGAATCTGTGTAATGTCAAATTAGTTTACTTGAAATAGGTAAATGCTTCAATTTAATCTTTGCACCTAGTTTTCAGTTTAAAGGATACAACGTTTCAAGGTTAGTGTTTGTATAAGAAATTTTGAAGTTGAGATTGGACATGGAAAGATAATGTTTCGTAATAGTCATTTAGTATCACTTAACTGCATTTTTAAAGACCAAATGCCAAATGGGTCAAATGGGTAAATTTAAAGTTGGCTCAGTTCTGGCCTGTTCTGTTCTGACCCAGTGTATGTTGCGTTTAGAAGCATTAATCATTGCTAAGTAGATATGTCGTGCAGGCTGTGTAGTGTATCAAAACAAGTTTAGATTAAAATGGGTCATTGCTAGTATGGACCGGGTCAGAGTGGGTTGACCTGCAAACAAATTTACCTTCTTTCTGTTTTTTCAATCAATAATTAATTTGTGAAATATATGATTATAGGTACTACTATTTAGATTTAACAGTGACCATACTTGACACGAGACGTGACTCATTTAGTGAGTGTGTGCGTTTGGTATTGAAATAATTGGTTAAGTTGCTGCTTTTTGGTACTGATTTCGTACTGTTTAAACTTGCTGATATTACTGGCGTTGTTGATATAAAGTAAGCAGCAATTACAACACTTCACTCCTACACACACTGCACCACTCATCGTGTCTGATTTTGCTACTGAAGTTATTTGTTATATCACTTCTGTTTGCCACCAACTTGATAACAGTGCGCTTAATCTTTATAAGAACCTTCAGTTTCAAGATTAACATTCTTTTTGCTACAAAAAGCACTCATTATTTTAAAATGGTTGATGGTTATTTCCTGTTTAGGTTTGGATATGCATTTTTATCTTACTATTGTAACATGGTTATCATCAGTTTAATTTTAGTGGTGTTTCCTCATTTATTTATGCTTGTGATACAATGTAGGTGCAAATGTTGGAAGAGATGATAAGACAGTTGCAGGAGGATAACACGCAAATAAGAGCAAGAGTGGAAATAGAGACGCAAGTACAGGTATAACGACAAGTGGAACGCCAAGTGCAGGAACATATGCGACAACGGGAATTGGAGGCGAATGCTCGTGAAGAGGCTCGAGAGAGGGAGTGGCAATTAAAGATGGATGATATTAACTCGATGCTAAGGAAATTTAAAGATCCACGTCCCCCTCAATAGTTGGATAACACGCAAATGGCACAACTCAAACTACTTGGCTGTTTTATTTCATTCTTTTCAGCTTTTCAGACCGGGCTTTCTTTAGTGTTTATGGATTCATGTTCCTGCTATAAAATTGAATGTTTCATAATGAATTATCAATTTGAGCTTTATAAAATTGAATGTTATTTGGCTTTTATTTCGAGTTATTTATGCTTTATTAGGATTACATAAATTATCAATTTGAGCTATTAGGATTACATAAATTTGAGCTTTATTGTGTCCAAATATTCTGATGAAATTCGACGGAATTATTCTGACTGACTTCTGACAGAAACATCACCGACAGACTTCCGACGCATACTTTTGTCGCTGTTTCCGACAGAGTTCCAACAGATGAGAATTACCGACCAAGAATCACAGACAGACCTTTTCCGTCACAAATCCGTTGGAAACTGCCATTAGTGACGGATTTCCGACAGAATAGTCTGTCGCTGAAAGTCCATTTTCTAGTAGTGAAAATTGTGGTTCACGTTTTTTTTTCGGATGTCTCAATTTAATTGTCAACTACTAAAAATAGATAGAGAAATTTGATCAAGTTTATATCATGTCACTCTTGGTGGAATTATTATTACAAACTTAAAATAAGACATTAATTAATTAGTTAATGATAAATCTGCAAAAAATAAGAGAGAAATCAGTTATAATTATATTTTTCTTAAACTGTGTATTTTTTGTCAGGAAACAATAATTTTAGGACGGAGAGTATTTTTAAGGAAGAGATCAAATAAAATGATAAGAGCGAGAAGAAGTCTCAACCACACATTCAAATAAGTAAAACAAAATTTAGGAGGACGTATGTATTCATTTTTATTGGTGCATCTCAAATATGCAATTGTTATTCCTTCTCATGCTTTTAATTTTAATTTTATTTCTCATTTAATACAAACTCATTAGTATTTTTTTTTTATCGTAGATGTCATATATTCCCTAAAGACTTCAGAAAAAAATTGCCTTTTTTGTCTATATATATTGAACATAGAACATTATTATGTTGCACACAAAGCCTACTTCACATTCTAGCAATGGCACAAATCATGAACAAATACACTCTTCTCTTTATCCTATCAATTTTGATTATTCACGATCTTTCCTCGTTTGCTCACTCAAAAACGTTGGACGAGAAGAAACCTTGCAAGAGATTTGTGCTCTACTACCATGACATCCTCTTCAATGGGACCAATGTTGCTAATGCCACATCTGCAGCAGCCGTAAACCATACACAGCTCGGCAATTTTAAGCACGGGATGCTTGTGATCTTCGACGATCCTATAACCAAAGATACACACCTCTTATCTCCTCCCATAGCTCGAGCTCAAGGATTTTATTTCTACGATATGAAGACTACGTATAACGCGTGGTTTTCTTACACTTTGATTTTCAATTCAACAGAGCATAAAGGGACAATTAACATTATGGGTGCGGATATGATGATGGAGGAGACAAGGGATCTTTCGGTTGTTGGTGGAACGGGTGATTTCTTTATGGCACGAGGCATTGCTACTATCCGCACAGATACTTTTCAAGGTGCTGATTATTTTCGGCTCGAAATGGATATCAAGTTGTACGAGTGTTATTGATTCAATGACACAGGCTCTCATGCATCCTTCATTTGGGTCTCGAGTAGGTATTGAACAAATAAAGCTTCGCTTAATGGATGGGCTGTGCTATTAACCTGTGTAACTCTAGCTCTTTTCTCTTCTTGTAATATGTCTTTGTACTCATCTTAATCTTATATGTCTTTGTACTCATCTTAAATCACCGTTTAAAAAAAGTGTTAAAAGTGTTAAGTATTAATACGAGTATTTCCTTTCTAATCATGGTGATGTAACCACATGTTGCTAAGGCAATTTGTGCTAACTAATCTATTATATAAAACATTTAAGTTGTCGGGTCCATAAAAAATTAAGATAAGGAGGTGCAATCTTGACCATCCATCTAATTTTAAAGGAATACATGATAAAGTGACATGTCTCATCTCTTAATTAAAAAATCACCCTTATTTTAAAATTGAAATATCTTTTTATCTATTAATTTTTTTATGATATAATTTTACCATATTTTTTATAATTTTGTTCTTTATAATTCAACATCCATTTTGATATATTTTTACAAATATTTAGATTTTTACATTTTTAGTGGGTTTATTTTATCTTGATTTAAATTTTTTACAACTTTAGCTCTTAATTTGAATACAAACTTGTTTTGTAAAAATTATAGACATTTGAAGAGTGTTTAATTGGTAAGAGACCGTGAGAATCTTTTTACATGCGAGAATGGTGATGTTAATATGGTGTTGCGGGAAAGCTACGGGAAACCCAAACAAACAAATACAACGACACGTATACATTCGAAGTGTTGTGAAACGAATTCACTTAGCGGGTAGAGAATTGCCGGGAGAGTTAGGTAAAAAAAAATTATGGGGTATCCAACTAGTAGCGATAGAATGATTCAATTAAGATCATTATCTAAATTCTGTTGTTTTTTTTTGTATCCAACATGTATCTTAAGGAGGTGCAATCTTGACCATTCATCTTATTTTTGGAATCACATCAAAAAGTGACATGTGTCACCTTTTGATTAAAAAATCACATTTATTTTCAAATTGAAATATCTTTTTATCAATTTAATTTTTATATGATACTAATTTCACATATGTTTTTTAAATTTTGTGCATTTTAATTCAACATACATTTTGTTATATTTATAATTTTTTATTTTTTTACATTTTTAGTGAGGATTATTTATGTTGATTTATACTTTTTACAACTTTAACCTTAATTAAATATAAACTTGATACATTAAAACTATATACTTTCGGAGAGAGTGTTGTCTTTTTACATGCGAGAATGATGATGTTAATATGGTGTTCCGGGAAAGCTACGGGAAACCCAAACGAACACATACAACGAACACATACATTCAAAGTGTTGTGAAACGAATTTACTATGCGGGTAGGAAATTGCGTAAAGAGTGAGTTAGTAAATTTTCTAATACCGCCTGCTATGCCGTGGTAACCAACTATTCATAAAAATATATCAAAATGGATGTTGAAATAAAGAGCACAAAATTTTTAAAAACATGATGAAATTAGATTATAAAAAAATAAATAGATAAAAAGATATTTCAATTTGAAAATGAGGGTGATTTTTAATTAAAAGATGACACGTGTCATTATATGATGTAGTCCCCTAAAATGAGATGCCCTACAAGATTGCAACCTTTTTATCTTAATTTTTAATAGACTCACATTATAAATTGCTTTATATAATAACTAGTTGGTTACCCCGCTGCATAGCGGCGCAATAAACAATCTACTAACTCAATCTTTACGCAATTTCCTATCCCTTAGTAATTTTGTTTCACAACATTTTTCTTGAATGTATTGTTCGTTGGTTTCCCGTAGCTTTTCCGGAACAAACACAAAATTGGACATATAAAACCATATTAATATCATCTTTTCTCCCATGTAAAAATACAACACTCACACCGAAAGTATATAGTTATAGATAAAACGTATCAAGTTTATATTTAATTAAGTAAAGTGTTAAAAAATATAAATCACATAAAACAAACCCGCTAAAAAATGTAAAAAACAAAAAATTATAAAAGTATATCACAAATGGATCTAAATTAAAAGACAATAAAATTTTAAAGAATATGGTGAAATTAGATCATAATAAAATTAAAATTGATAAAAAGATAATTAATTTGAAAATATTGGAGTTTTTTTAATCAAAATGTTCACATGTCACTTTAATGATGTGGTTCCCCTAAAAATGAGATGAATGGTCAAGAATTGCACCTGCGCTTATCTTAATTTTTAATGGGTCCACCATGATCAATGCTTTATATAGTATTTACTAGTTGGAGTCCCCGCAGCATACGGCGGCGAAAAAAATTGCTAACCAACTCCTCCGCAATTTCCTACCCCTTAAGAATTCGGATTGTTTGGGTTTTCGTACTCATATTAACATCATTCTCACATGTATAAAACTCACACACTTCTCTACCCATCAAACATGTCTCTAAAAGTAGATGTCTTTTACGAATCAAGTTGTATTCAAATTAAAGTTAAAGTTGTTAAAAAATTCAAAATAAAAACCCGACTAAAATGATGAAAAGCTAAAAATTTATAAAAAAAATATCAAAATTGATGGTAATTAAAGAATCACGAAATTTTAGAAAATATGGTGAAATTAAATCATAAAAAAATATAAATAGATAAAAAGATATGTCAAATTGAAAATGAAAATAATTTTTTAATTAAGAAGTGACACATGTCACTCTATGATGTGATTTTCTAAAATAAGATGAATGGTCAAGATTGCAGCTCCTTATCTTAATTTGATGGAACATATTCACATTATAAATGCATTATATAATAGTAACGATAGATATGGAACCCGCGCATAGCGTCGGCGATAAAAATGCTAACCCAACTCGCTTCGCAATTCCCTACCCGCTTAGAGAATTCGTTTGTTTGGGTTTTCGTACCTCATATTAACATCATTCTCGCTTGTATAAAGACTCACACACTCTCTTACCCATCAAACATTGTCTCCAAAAGTATATATCTTTTACGAATCAAGTTTGTATTCAAATTAAAGTTAAAGTTGTTAAAAAAATTCAAAATAAACCCACTAAAAATGTGAAAAGCTAAAAATTTATAAAAATATATCAAAATGGATGTTGAATTAAAGATCAAACTTAGCAATAACTACATTGTTGTTATCAGGTAACCATAAAGGGGAACATGATGGTACCATGGTTGATGAAGGTGCTTACTGTTGGTTTATGGACGATAAATTAAATAGTCGTGTGTTAGGATCGAACTCGAGATCACGGGATTGCACACAATACGTAAACAGTTAACGAATTAATAATTATATTAAATGTAATATATTTATTAAATACACGAAAACGTTTAGCGGTCGTTATGTATTTAACGGTAAATGACTAACGAATAAAGGGAAGGACTAACGAATAAAAAGGAAGTCAAAAAGATTCCGAAATATCCCATAAGGGGTGTTTGGCCGGATATAGCTAAGGGAAAGAAAAGAAAAGAAGATTTTGTTTCCTTTTCCTAAAATATCTTGACTTGTTTTCTAAGATTGGTTAGCCTATATAAACAAAGGGATTTAGGGATCTCAATAGACCAAAATATTTTCATAGACCCTATGAACCCAATCTTAGCCTCTTATTTTTTCATCAAAAATTAAAAAAAACCCACTTTCTACCTTTTTTTTTTTTAAAATTAAATATCTCACACACAGTAAATCGTTACGCAAAATAAAAATATATCATCGCGAACGAGAATTTAACTATCTTTTTATAGTGGGCCACCACTATGTACTTTCGACGAACTTTTTTTTATGATTTTATGAAGTCATATACGATTTTATGAAATCATATATGATTTTATGAAATCATATATGATTTATGAAATCATATATGATTTTATGAAATCATATATGATTCGTTATACGAATCATATATGATTCGTCACACGAATCATATATGATTTTCGCAATTCGTGACTGAAACAAAATTGAAAAAAAGTTCGTTAGAATCACAAATCATATATGATTTCATGAAATCATATATGATTCGTTATACGAATCATATATGATTTTCGCAATTCGTGCCTGAAAAAAAAAATCAAAAAAAAGTTCCTCGAAAGTATATCGTGTCACCCGTCTACTGAAAGATAAAAAAATACTCGTCGCGATGGTGTATTTTTTGTCGTGTGACGATTTACCGTTTGTAAGATATTTTATTTTTAAAAAAGAGGTGGAAAGTGAGTTTTTTTATTTTTGATGAAAAAATGAGTAGCTAGGATTGGTTCATTGGATCTATGACAAATAATGGGTCTATGTTGATCTTAACTCATATAAACAAAGGGATTTAGGGATCTCATTGATTAGTTTTTGTACACACACAAAAGATCCCTAAACTTTCTTGTTTCTTCCTTGTTGGTTCGATCGGCCGAAAACATCCCAAGGGATTTTTTGCTCGATCAACTTTAAGCTATAAATGTTTTCTTGTTATCAAACTAGTTTTTTGGTTTATCTTACTTTTTTTTATCGTGTGTAATTAGAACGTGATTCAAATACAACATTATTGATTGTATCTTGGATAGAATAACAAAAAGGTAAGGGGTTTTCATTGATCCACATAACCCTTATTAGGGTTCATCAAGAATTGATGCTTGGTATTTGATTCTTGTTTAGATAGAATAATAGGTGACGCATACTTTTATGTTTGGTTAATTAATGATCATGTTATCATGACCCTATATTCGCTTCCGCACGTTTACTTTGATGGTAGTATTATTAAGTTATGTCATGTTTGTTAAATTAAATAGGAAAAAATGGGGCTGTTCCGATTCCTGTAATAAAACACGTTTTTGCCAGTTTCCCAAGTAGTGACAAGCTTGATCCTTCTTTGGATTTTCCTTCTTCTGAGGGAGGGTTTTGCTAGGATTTTGGTTGCATAAGCCACAACTTGCTTATTTCTTTACCAGCTTTTCCTTTGCATTTTACCCTTTTGTTCAGCTTGCGGTTTTGGCTATATTTCACCCTACACTTTGAATAGCAAGTACTTGAGGAAGTAGGGGCTTTGTCCTTTAAAACCCTTTTCATAGTACAATGATTCAATGAGTGTGTTGATGACAGATCACTCAATGTCTTCCCCTCGTATTGAGTATTGAAGTTTCTAACATTACAATCAACAAAATCCTTGTTAAGGGACCTGTGATCAAGTTTGCTCGCTTATCGTTTGTCATGGGTTTCTCAAATGAGCTTGTAGTTGGTCACTGTAAAATCTTTCAATTTCCAAAACATTGTGCATTCGAATTTTCCTGGAGTTGTTTGCAGCTATGTAGGGTATCCACTAAAATCGTTAGATCTCTACAGCTGGAAGCTTTCAAACATTTTTTTTGTGTTCATCAAGCATGGATTAGCGGAGGATGATAACTTGATCAAACTGCCTTTTGGATAGCAGGCGGTAGACATTTTTCCAAGCATTAAACAAGCTACATCAGAATGTATCTTGTATTCAGTTTTCCATGCAGCTTTAATGTTTTCAGCAGCAGTCTCAAGGGGTTCTTCAGGCAAAGGCTTATACAAATATTCATAGGTGCCAGCCACTCTCAAGACAATTCTAGTGATACGGGTACCTATCATTAAAAATTTTGCCTGTCAGTTTTTCTCGTTTAAAGATGTTTTGAAGCAGAACTTAAAGTTTGTTATTACGGCGCTTGAGCCTTTTCTACTAGAATAAAAAGTTCAGATAATTAGTATTTTTCGATAATACATTTTTTACAAAGAAATAAAATTCCTGGTAATATTAGATAACCATAGAAACTTACATGTAATACATAGATACACCTTATGACATAAACTCATAACTATCTGTTGATCTGCTCAGTAATGAGTTTAATTCAAAATAGGTAAAATTGTCGAAACTATACATTGAACAAACATTTTTCAATTTCTAGATATTTATGGGAATATTTAATTTGCCACAAAAACTAGTTGCATTTGTAAAATGTATCATCCCATCTTAATGCCTGAGTTTCTAGTCTCACTTAATAACTTAATTAAGTACTTCTAATCTAAAACGTCAAACTTGTCCATGTGAGGATCTTACTCAATCATTGAAGGTTTTCTTTCCATTACGTTCTAGTCCAGTTCTCACATGACTTTTGATTTGCGACTTCATAGTGTTTTTCTCAATTAGTTGGCATTTGACTTATGTTTTAGGGTTTTTTTGTACAATATTTGACTGTGTGGAATCAAAATTATGTATTGGAGGGAAGCTGCATACAATCCTAACAACTGTTTATATAAAAAATTTTATTAACTTTTAGGGCAAGATTAAATAAACAAAGTTTTGGTTGAGGCATTGGAATGGATACACCAATTAAAGAGTACCTACAATTATCGTCCACAACGTACTTTTGTTAATCTTCTCGACTTTGTGTTTCGGAATGTGGAATTGAGCAAATCAACTTAAAGTAAATTTTGTACATATTAATAGTCGTAGGTAACTCCAATTTGACGCACAAAGTTAAGCCGAGAATTAGGTCAGCGCTGAAGCTTGTCCTCATTCTTTGTGTCGGGTTCGGACCTAGCGACGCGTGTTGAACCTCCCACCGTTTTGTCAAATTGGATTGAGCCTTTCTAACTATTTAGTAACAAAATTACCAATCATAATAGAACTATTGTAAATTAACTCTTCAAAAACAATTCATAATTTTTATATTTGGTTTTAGTCCATATTATTTTTCTATTCAAAAAAATTCCCTTTTTTCGTTATACAAAACATTTCGCACAATTATATAAACCAAAAAATGTAATTTCTAATAAAAAAATAAAAAACGATCTCTAAGCGGAATAGTAGGTGTGTGTATAACATTAATACATCGGAAAAAAGCTTGTTGTTGTTCTTGTTGGTATTGTTGAAACTGTTTCGGCGTCATCGACCCGGTGAGGAGATTCATGAAATTGTTGTTGGGAAATTCAGACTTTTTTTTTATTTCTAAAAAGATGTATGTTTGTATTTGAAGAGTGGTGAATTTGTATGTGATTTTGTATTTGGTAATGTGTTGTATATATAGTGAGTTGAGTGAGGGGGATAAAATGAATTTTTTTTTTTAAATCGGCCGTTTTAAGGGGTAAAATGAAAAAATTTTAATTTTTTTTATAAATACTAGTCGTTAGGGGCTAAAATGAAACATTTCAAAATTGGGGGGAAAAAGTAAAATTTAAATTCTAGCCGTTAGGGGGGTAAAATGAAAAAAAAAATTTTAAACCACCCCAACGCCGAGCACAACGCCGTTGGACAACGCGGTGGTGGGGTGTAGTAACGCCGGCCAACGCCGTTGCCGGCGTTACTACGCCGAGTGCTCTTATAATATATGGACATTATGTATATTTTTCCTTGATTTTTATGTATCCTGAATTGATAATCATTAGTCATGTTGGTAAAGTTGTCATTAAGAGGGTTTGATTAGTTAGAGAAATGAAGGTATATATGATGATGTGAAGGTGGATATGGACTCTAATGTAATTTAACATACATGACATTCATAATAAATAATAACATCAAAGTAAACGTGCGGAAGCGAATAGAGGATCATATAACATGTAATTAATTAACCAAACATAAAAGTATGCGTACCTTATGATTCTAGCTAAACAAGAATCAAATTCCAAGCAATTAATCTTGATGAACCCTAATTAGGGTTATGTGGATCAATGAATAACCCCTTACCTTTTTGTTATTCGATCCAAGATACAATCAATAGTGTGATTGAATCACGTTCTTGTACACACGTTTTAAAAACAAGTTAACCAAAAAACTAGTTTGATAACAAGAAAACGTTTATAGCTTAAAGTTGATCGAGCAAAAAATCCATTGGGATGTTTTCGGCCGATCGAACCAACAAGGAAGAAACAAGAGAGTTTAGGGATCTTTTGTGTGTGTACAAAAACTAATAAATGAGATCTCTAAATCCCTTTGTTTATATAGGCTAACCAATCTTAGAGAACAAGTCAAGATATTTTAGGAAAAGGAAACAAAATCTTTTTTTCTTTTCTTTCCCTTAGCTATATCCGGCCAAACACCCCTTATGGGATATTCCGGAATCTTTTTGACTTCCTTTTTATTCGTTAGTCCTTCCCTTTATTCGTTAGTCATTTACCGTTAAATACATAACGACCGTTAAACGTTTTCTTGTATTTAATAAATATATTACATTTAATATAACTATTAATTCGTTAACTCTTTACGTATTGTGTGCAATCCTATGATCTCGAGTTCGATCCTAACACACGACTATTTAAATTATCGTCCATAAACCAACAGACTCGACTAGTCCACATCAAATTCTCACTAGCTCGTTACAAAATTAACTACGTTGGGCTAAAAATTGATCCCATACATGTTACCTGTCGTTGTCGTTGTCGAGAAATAAACGATCCCATCTTTGTTTACCTTGACAGCGTTTCCATCTTCTTTAACGTTTGAGGTTATCCCACATCCAACCTCCAGAACTCTATCACTCCAATCCCATGTTTGCTTGACACATTCATCCCTGAGCCTTTTGAGGTGAAGACACACACACACACACTTGTAGCGAATTCCTCCCTGCCTGCAGTAGTCCCTATCCTCCCTTGCCTGCATAGTCCTATCAACTGACTCCACCAAACTATCCCCACTAATGTAAGGAGTATGCAAAGGGGGTGTTTGGCCACACACCATTGTTAATTGCTGAGTGGAAATTAGTGTTGTACCAAAACTCAGCCATAGGAAGCCATAATGTCCACTCCTTAGGCCTTTCCCCAGTCATACACCTCAAGAAACATTCCAAACATTTATTCACTATCTCAGTCTGGACGTGAGGATGATATGCAGTTGACATCTTCAACTGTACTTTGAGTACCTTGAACAATGATTGCCAAAAATGACTCAAAAAGATCTTGACTTTGTCACTAATAATAGAATCAGGCATCCCATGAAGTCTGTAGACATTGTCTAGGAACACTTGTGCCACTGTGCTTGCAGTAAAGGGATGTTGCATAGCCATAAAATGAGCATACTTGCTCAATCTGTCCACTACCACCAATATTACTGTTTTTCCATGAGAATTAGGTAGCTGTTTAATGAAATCCATAGAGATGGAACTCCATATTTTCTCAGGAATAGGCAATGGTTGTAGCAAACCTGGATATGCAGACAAATTTGTTTCTCCCTTTGACATACATCACATTCCCTTACCTGTTGCTTGACCATTTTCTGCATACCCTTCCAATAGAAAACTTCTTTAATCCTATGAAGAGTGACACTTGCTCCTGAATGCCCTCCCATAGCATCTCCATGATAATGGTGGATGATAAATGCTCTTAACTTTGAGTCATTCCCCACAACTATCTTCCCTCTTCTCCTCAAAACTCCATCTACCTGCTCATACTTATCTTTCTTATAGGTTTTATTTTGTAGTTGAGTAATGACTTGCTTCTCATCTTGAGTCCAACTGTTCTTGACTTGTTGCATCAAATAAGTTGTAACAGAAGTAAGAACCAACTCATTCAATTCTGCTCCACTTAAGATCCTTGACAAAGCATCTGCAACTACATTTTCTGAACCACTTTTGTATGAAATTTCATAATCAAACCCCAATAACTTTGGCAGCCACTTAGTTTGAAAAGGTGTGGTCAACCTTTGTCCCATCAAATACTTCAAACTAAAGTGGTCTGTCTTGATTTTGAAATGCCTATCAAGGAGGTATCCTCTCCACTTTTTCAAAGCCATTAACACTGCTAAGAATTCCTTTTCATAAGTAGAAAGAGACTGATGCTTGGGTGCTAATGTTTTGCTGTGAAAAGCAATAGGGTGACCTTCCTGCTGTAAAACTGCTCCAATACCACACCCTGAAGCATCAGTTTCCACAATAAAGGTCTTGTTAAAATCTGGTAGAGCCAAAACGGGTGCCTGAGCCATGGCTTCCTTAAGTTCCTCAAAAGCACTTTGGGCTTCTGTTAGCCCAAGGAAACCTCTTAGTTGTTTGATATTCTTAGGCACTGGCCACTCTTTCATTGCCTGGACTTTAGAGGGATCAGTTGCTACCCCATCACCAGAAATAATGTGGCCTAAGTACTCCACATTTGTAGTAGCAAAGACACACTTACTCCTTTTTGCAAAGAGGGAGTTTGCTTTCATCACAGTCAGCACTTGTTTCAAATGGTCCAAATGAGATTCCAAACTCTTGCTATATATGAGGATATCATCAAAAAATACTAAGACAAACTTCCTCAGGAATTCCTTGAAAACTGAATTCATTAGTGATTGAAATGTGGAAGGAGCATAATTCATAGTGGCCCTCATGGGTTCTGAAAGCAGTTTTGTACACATCACCTTCCTCCATTTTCTTATCTGATGATAACCTGATCAGCTTTGAGAAGAATTTGGAACCACTCAACTCATCAATCAATTCTTCCACTACAGGAATTGGAAATTTATCCTTCACTGTAGCTTTGTTTAGTTGCCTGTAGTCTACACACATTCTCCATGTTCCATCCTTCTTTTTGACCATTGCTATGGGTGATGAGAAAGGGCTTTGGCTGTTTCTTATTACTCCCGACTCCAAAAGTTCTTTTACCATCAACTCAATTGCATCTTTCTGGCTAGGAGGATGCTTATAGGGTCTAACATTGACTGGAGAAGTGTTTGGCACAAGAGGAATCCTGTGATCATGGGTTCTTTTAGGGGGTAGGTCTTTAGGTACATCAAACACTAATTCAAAACCTCTCAATACCACTTCAACACCTTGGGAGTTAGAGCTTCGAGCTTCCATTTGCATAAAAGATGTAGGACAAACACATACACTCATGGCAGAAAGCTCAGCTTTTACCAACTTTTTCCCTTGCCTTTGCTTACCTTGCATCCATTGTAAAGTAGCTTGTTGGGTGCCTCTTAAAACCACCTTCTTATTGTTGTAAGTGTATTCCATCACTAAATTCTTGAAGTCACATCTAATCCAACCCAATGTTGCCAACCACTGAATTCCAAGAACCATCTCACATCCTATTAATGGCAAAATCATGACATCAGTGGTGTAACTCCTTGAAACTCCCAAGAGAAGTCCTTGCACTCATACCTACTACTCATGACAAGTCCATTTGCCACAGAGACCTCTAATGGACATATCTTCCTGAGTTTACACCCCAATTTCCTAGCAGTGTTCCAATCTAAGAAATTGTGTGTACTTCCACAGTCCACCAATGTATGAATCACATTCTTTCTCACATAAGCCCGAACCCTCATAGTTCTATAACTGTTTTCACCAGTTAAAGCACTCAAAGAGATCAAGGGTGGCTCATCTATCAAACTAGTAGTGTAAGTATTCATAACACCTTCCTCTGTCAACTGCATGTCCCCATCTTCTTCCACATCCAAACCTTCCCCAATTACTTCCAAAGAATACAACTGCCCACTACATTTGTGGCCAGGAGTATATTTTTGATCACAATAGAAACATAGGTGCTTAGCCCTCTTATCCTCCAATTCTTGTTGAGTAAGTTTTTTGTAAGGTCTGTTTGGCATGGGGGTGTTGTTTGGCATAGTAGTAACATTCCTAGTTACATTTCCCCCACCCTTATTGTAATTACTAACCATGTTGGTCTTGTAAGACAACTGTTTGACTTTGGTTACTGAATTACTATTTATATAATTTATACATTACAAATAATAACAAATAAATTAGGATAATTAGAATAAATTATGTCATATTATATTCTAAAAATCTCTGATAATCAATTTCAAATTAAAAAAGTTATCCCAAATTCATCTGTCATAAACCACCTATCTTCAAATCCTTTAAACATTATTTTATTTTCAATTGTAAAACATCCACTACAACTCATCTCAGAGCATCCGAACCCAAATCTCTATAAATCTACTATTGGCGGCACAGAAGATTTTCCCAAGGCAAAGAGAATTTTTTTCTAAGGTGATTGACAGGTCAAGGATTGTTGTGAAAAATAGTGAGAAGATTTTATATAAGCTTTGTTCGATTTTAGGTATTGGTTTTTTGTTCGATTAATTCCAACCGAATTTTATAAATCCATAGAATCATCAATAATTATCAAAGGTATTTTATGACTTTATTTTTCATCATTATAATTCAGTATAAACACAAGAAAAATACCATGCTGTTAATTTATCATACATTGAATATAGTTTCGAAACCCTAATTTTGGATATAATTATGTAAATGCATAAAAATATTTGCAAAATGATTTTAAATTTTTTATAAGGTAGCATATATCAATGATATCTCAGATAAAATGTGGTTTTAATTTTTAAGAGGCTCGAAATAATATTTGGGATTTTATAACTTTGCGCCGATTTGCGAAATAAAGAGAAAAGAAGCAAATAATTGGAAAACGAATTAGGGTAGTGCTTTTATATATTTTCCCATGTCCAAAACATGCTAATGAAATGTATAAAACTTGTGTACTTATGGGGAAAATTTAATCTAAGGGTTTTGTGCACATATTTATGTTACCCGATTTAGTTTTAAAAGTATAAGGGGGTGTTTTGTAATTTCTTAAACTTTGGGGTCGATTTAAGCAAGGTTATTATATTAGTTATGATCTGAGAAAAAAAGTTGGTGGGTAAAAAATGTCATTTTTGATATTATTTAGTAAACCTTAAGATAATTGAACATTCAAATTAAAGAGAACTCTGCTAATTAAAGAAACCTGTCTATTTATAGAAACCTGCTATTTATAGAAACATGCTATTTATGGAAACTTACTATATATAGAAACTTGCTATTTTTAGAAAGTCTATTTTTGGGAAGTGTAATTATGGAAACTTACTAAATCAGGAAGTTATCAATTATGGAAAGTTAATTAAGGAAAGTCTATTTTTGGAAACTTACTATAATTAGAAGCTGCTATTTCATTTGGAAAGTACCCAATATTAAATGAATACTAATCATGAAACATACTCATCATGGAAATATTGTTAAACATGGAACGTACTAATCAAGGAATCATGTAATTGGAATGTAAAGTTACTAAAAATAGAAAGTTACTTAAAAATAGAAAGTTACAAAAATGGAAAGTAGACCTTAATCATGACACGTCACATAACTATATATATGATCCTTTAACAAGATTAGATCGCATTAAGCAGGAAGTAGCCTTCCATCTTCTAATCCATCTCTTTCCGTTACTGCTGGACATAAGGAGGATATTCCGTCCTTTAGTAAGGACATTCTTTTCTTTTTCAAGGATTCATCCCCAGAACTGCTATGCTTCCCCATTTTTTATGTCTTTTTGCACATGATCCCTTTACATGTTAACATATCAATGACTTATTCTATTGCCCGAGCTATATATAAATATAGTCATGACCATGATTTACATGACTTAACCACCTAGTCATAGGAGGTACCAATGACCGTTGACACATGAGGCAACCGGTCCCGTGTCACACTCTTTTCGCGTTGATGAGTGATTTCACCGTGCGTCCCTTTTCATGTTACCGGATAAACTTAAAATTCAAGAGTTGGGCCATATAATTCATGGGCGTATGGTGCACATCCCTAGTATTTACAGTGTTTACAGACGTTCCATGGTAATGGACTTGGTGTGGTGCTCTAGCATACCCATCACAATTGGAGCTGATCCCTCCACCCATATTATTAATAATAGGTCACCCTCAATGTACATGTTGCACAACCCCTCTAATTATATGCATGTATTCACTACATTATTATTATAGACATGTCTAATTATATGAGCTCGTAGGGCATCCCTTATCATTTAAGTTTATAACTAACCATGAAATTTCATACTTCTTTACTTCGTATTATCGAAGCTTTACATGTTTATTTTCCTATTTTTCGATGACGCTTTCTCCGGTTTTCTCATGACACTTTGATCTCTCCGCTGCTCAATATTATACTATCCAGATTCATACTTATTACAATTACATTGTTATTATATCCGTTCACTGATCGTTATGCTCAGCCGTATGTTCTTTCTCTTTCTTATACGGCAGGTATGCATACAGAGGGAGATTTGGCAAGAAGAAGTGTAGCTAGGAAGTGACTATTTTTAGCTTCCTTTTTTTATATCGCAGACATTTTGATGTGCTATACTATCTTGGACACATGTTTCGTCCTTTAGACTTCTTTTCGTTATTCATGTTGATCTCATAATTGGGAGCCGATGTTTGATTCCGGCTTTCCACCTTGTCCTATGTTATCATTTATGACTTTATGCCTTTATTATGCTTTGATATGACACCATGATTATGACGTTTCGGCCTCCTTTCCGGAGTGGGTTGTTACAATTTGTGGCCAGGAGTATATTTTTGATCACAACAGAAACATAGGTGCTTAGCCCTCTTATCCTCCAATTCTTGTTGAGTAAGTTTTTTGTAAGGTCTGTTTGGCATGGGGGTGTTGTTTGGCATAGTAGTAACATTCCTATTTACATTTCCCCCACCCTTATTGTAATTACTAACCATGTTGGTCTTGTAAGACAACTGTTTGACTTTGGTTACTGAATTACTAGCTTCTTGCAGTTTGGACAAGCAAAACACATCAGTCAAAGTGTTTGGCTTAAACATCCTAACAGCATAAGCAATCTCTTCCCTTAAACCACCAATGAACAAACTAATAGCATAGTCATCATTTAGATCAACCTTATTTAGCAATTCTTCAAAGGTGTCTTGGTATGAACAGTAGTGGTTTGCTTTAGGTTTTTCAAGGCTACCATTGGGTCTTCAAAGACAGACTCAAATCTTTTCTTGACTTGTGTCTGATACACCTCCCAAGTCACTATCTCTCCAAACTTTGCCATGAAATGCTTATGCCAATTGAGTGCCTTTCCAAACATGTGCATTGAAACCAATCGTATTTTTTGTGCATCTTCACCAATATGATCCATTTCGAAAAATTTGTTAACTCGGTACAACCAATTCTGTACCTCATCACCATGGGAACTCAATTTTAGTTAAACGGCCATAAGCACCCTCAGTTTGACCACCATTGTTCCTTCGTTGACTAGTGCCTTCACCATTGTTAAGTCTGGTTTCAATAGCTTGTAAAGTTTGAGCCATTTGAGTAAACATGGTGTGTAAATTGGCTACTTGAGCCTCCAATGGTTGTTGATTAGCTAACACTCCATCTGTTGATCTTATATTCACCATTGTTAATTGTAACCGAATTAGTTGAGTTGTTAGAAAACAGTTAGGCTGTTGGAACAATTTCTAACAGAATAACCGCCACAAAGTAACAAAATTCAGCTTGAAACGCCAAAAATACCGGGAACAACTAATTTCCGCCGGAAACTGCAAAACTCAAGGTTTTTGACCGGAAAAAATGGCGGATTGAGCTCGTTTTGGCCAGGAAAGAGCTCTGATACCAATTGTAACAAGTGTTTAGTAATTAAAAGATCAGGAAACACCCTAACAACGGCAACAATTCACAATTAGGACCTATGAGCAAGAATCACAATTCGAAAAGGGATTTGTTATTGGAATTATGTGGTATGATTACAATGGAACGATTACAAGGGAAATTGAGAGAGAATTGAGTTACAAATCAAGATGAAATGAGAAAATGAAATGGGAAAGCCTTTTATAGGTGTGGTGAAGGATAACTGCCTTTGGGCGGGAAATTGTAACAACTTTTGAAATCTTTCACTTTGAGTCCTCCATCTTGACTTATAACAATAAGCCTAAGTCAAAAAAAGCTCATAAGCCCAAAAACAAATGGATGTTTGTGTAAGCTTACTAGGTAGGCTTTTATGCCGTGCTAAGCATGGCCCAGAAGAGTTAATATTCATCTTATGTATCATTTGAGTTGTCTTGTAAAATGTCTTGCCTTTAATTACGCTAAAATGTTTTCAAACATTTTTTTATGTATCTTTGTAGCATTAGTAACAAGTATAATATTCTAGCTACTATTAATAGAATAATTACTTGAAGAACATGCGATAATCTATGAGTAGGAAGCAAAGTGATGCACCATTTATAAATGATTTAGTGGGCAGCATGTTCAGCGTTGAAAACCGACATTTCAGTTTTTGCATAAGAGAATTCTGTATTACCAAGCCAACCATAGAAGATAAGATACAAGAAAAACTAAAATTCAGTCAGTGGAGCATCTATCTGTCAATACCTTACTAATATCATAGCCCATACCCTATCCAGCCACCTAACCCCTATTATTTCTCATAGTACGAGGTGTATAGACAACCTCTTATTTGATTTTCAGTTATTAGAGTTGTGTAACAATCATCCTGACTATAATGAGACAACCTAACGTAGTACATATATACTCGTATATAACTTAAGATCTTCTGGATCTGTTGATAGAATCAAATCAATAAAGATACTCGAAACATAAGTCTAACCATATAGAGAAGCTTATAATTCGTCTCAAGTGAAGCAACGCAAAGATTATTGTAATATATGAAAAGGACAATAATACATAAAGCAACCAACGCATTTAGCAAAGAGAGAAACTAAAACGTGCGAACATACATACAAACATATTTACAAAAGTGATATATTTTTCATAAGAAGCAACAAACCAATCGACATGTTGAGCAACAAAGTGATGAGAAAAATATCTCCTCCGTATAACTTAACTCACAGTCCCCACTCCTCAATGCAGTCACATGCCTCCCTTGTCGAGCAATAAGCAGGCTAAAGTTTAAACCAAAGAATTAAGTAGCTAGTAAGTACGCACAAGAAAATACACACTGAATATAGATACTCACACGAATTCAACACGCAACAATACCCATATTGTATGAGAAAATCTGGTCAACCCCATAGCGTTGTTGGCCGAACCAATCTAAAAAATGAAACTAAAGACGAGTTGGAGTGAGAGTGAAATACTAAATAATGCATTATTCAACTATTGCGTAAGAGAAAGAATTAAGGCAACCTAAGCCGTAACCTAAGATAAAAAATGCACAAAAGTGGTAACAAAAAACCATCCGGTACTCGTGTAAGGCAAGCAGTCAATCCAAATAAGAAGCAATAAGTACACTAACTCTCGGTCCGGGTTCTCACGCAACCCACTAACATCTCAAACAATCCTTATAATACCCGAGCCCTATCTAAGGCATGTTTGGTTCGATACAGGTTGACACCCTAGAGTACACCATAAATTATAATGACTATAACTAAATAAAAAAAAAGAATGTTGCGAACAATACACTTCATATTTCTTCAATAAACACACAATACACTCCGACCAAGGTTACGTTTTCAAAAATATATGCATCATGAAGCTTAAACTCTGATGGCTATTTAATTTAGTCAATCACTCTAAACAGGTAAGTCGTAACTACCTGTTAAAATGCTGGGTATGAACGCAAGAGAAAGCACTCGATACCGATAAGAAGCACATTTCGAGTCGGACAATTCCAGTGCTGCACCTCCCTGGCACTCTCTAGATGTGTTACATTCACAGAAAATTTAAAAATCTAAGAACACAATATTAGATACATCAAACACATTAATAATTATTCAAAACAAGAACCGAAAACAACAACATAAACACGTAAAAAAAATTAGTATGTTTGCAGCAATGAAGAGCCAAGAAACATCTAACTACTATCTTCATCTTGGAGCTAATATCATAAAAAATTATAGCACTTCCTTGAAAAAATATCTGATACACATACATCGAGTCTAAATGTAAAAAAGGTTATCATCATAATTCAGAAATCTTATACACCTTCTCAATTACAAATCCATAGAATTAGCAACCGTAAATTATATACTGTACACAAATGATCCAAAAAAATAGATACCCTTTTCTAGCCTTAAAATTTGATATTATGTGAGCCCGATGACCATCAATGGAAGTCATATGGAGTTCTTTTGTAGAGAATCATGCAACAACATAATGTTGTCATTCACACAAATCAAGAGCCGAGCAATCACAAAATCACTTAAGATAAGAAAGACAAATAACTCACATAGTCTAATTCAAGTGAGCTGCAATATTAGTTTCAATATTTTGACATATAAATGCAAAAAACAGATAAATTCATATGGAAGAAGAATGAAAATAAAAAAAAAAACAATAGTTACCATTGTATCTAACTAAGCAGATATGATGAAGACAGATAAACAAGATGAATGATCTCTAGATAGAGATAGCAGAGAAATGATTGAATCATCAAGTGAATCGAGCGTGTAAAGAGTAAAATGTGAATAGTTTTTCTCTAAAAAAAAGGAGGAATAGTCACCCACATTGGCGCCACGTGTAATATTCTTAGGCACATCTACAGTAAAAAACATCAGGAGTTGTTTTTATATATAGGTATAGATATTGAGTGACTTTAATGGCTATACTGAAATTTATTGATAAACATTCAAAACAATCTAAAATTTTGTGGGCTTATCCACTTGAGCTTATAAAGTTCATAAGCTTGAATAAATAAGCTTCTAAGCCCAAAAAAATGAGCTTGTAAGCTTACCATATTTTCAATAAGCCCATAACCCCTTCAAATAAGCTAACAAAAACTCCCCCTTCAAATAAGCAAATCCCAAACACCCCTTAAAACTGATAAGCGCATATGTTAAAAGTACAAAATGAGTTTCCACGAATAACCCTTTTAAATCTGCTTATTTTTAGGGATCATTTGTGGCTTATGACCTTATTTGACTCGGCTTATATATAAGCCCATTTTTCTGGCTTATTTTCACTATTTAAGTCATAATAATAAACTCATAAACCCAAAAACAAGAGGATGTTTGTTAGCTTATTTGAGGGACTTATAAGTTTATTGAAATTTTGATAAGCTTATTAGCTCATTTTTCAATAAAACGAGCTTATAAGCTTTACCATATTTTCAATAAGCTCATAAGCCCTTAAACAAGCAAAGAAAAACACCCCTTAAGTTCAACAGTAGAAAAGCAATTATATTAAGCAAATCCCAAATACCCCCCTTAAAACTGAGACATTAACAACTAACCTTATAAACTAAACAAGAAAACAAATATATAAAAAACTAAGAATTAAGCATAAAAAACACAACATAAATGATGATAGTACCTTATTAATAAGTTAGCTGGTGTAGCTCAAAATGAAGCAGAAAAGTACTGGAAAATGAGTATATGCCTTACCTAACTTTTGTAACTAAGAAAGTAAGAATAAAATATAATGCATAAAGCCCATTACAAGAATAAGCTCAATAGAATTTTCTTACTTCATCTATTTGCATAAAGCCCATTACAATGCTTTTGTTATATGGGCCGATCTGCATTAGCCCAGATTGTATTTTCCGAAATCCCTTATCAACCAGTTAACTGTACGTTTGTGATGATCAAAGACGGACCTACATGGACGCAGAGTGTGGTACGGGATACACCTAATTTTAAGTCACGAAGTGCAAAAGAAATTCTAAATTGTCGTTTTTTGGTATGTGCAACCCTAATAGTTTTTTATGCTACTCTTGTTTTTTTCAGTACAACTTTAGTTAGCCCAACAATTATATTGAGCAACATGCTCTTGAAAATCCTGAATCCGTTCTTGATGATGACGGAGTTATACCATTAAAACAAGGTCTCAATGGTTCATCTGAAATACTTAAAAAGGAAGGGGGTTCAAAGTTTGATGCGTAAAGAGGTTAGGATAATTTGGGAATAATATGAAAACAATGACGGAAATTTCTCTTCATATCCACGAAATTACGATCAACAGTTCAAGCAAATCACTGAAATCACACACTGACATCACCAAAAGTAACTCTTGAAAAGCGTACACGATCATTATCAAAGATTTATTGCACAATCGTATATGATAGTTTTAAAACTTATGTATTAATAAAACTAAGATTCCAAAACCTAATTTAAGTTGTCATATGCCAACCTTAACCCCACCAAAGGTACATGCAACTTTCTTAACCAATTAGTTGTGTGCTTAACACATGTGAAATAGTTTGTGGCGTATATATTGTGAGATAATTAGTACCGTTAAAAAAAATGTGAAAGAGTTGGTCCCCAAAGGTAAAAGACAAACTACATATACTTGAGCATGTTTGACTTGAAAAGATGTAACGTACCATTTCTAGTTTTGAACCCGACCTAACCAGGCCAAACAGATACACATAATCTGGGAATATGTTGAATCGAGTACTTAACCAAAATTGTTCTATTAAACTAGATATCTACTTGCTTATATTGATGTTGTTTTGACTTAAATGGGTAAAGGATGTGTTACTTCAGGCATATTATAAGCTATACTGTAATTGGTTTGCAAACAGCAACTGACCAATATATTTGCCTACTAACCATTATAACTCCATCAAGACTTGTTTTAAGCTCGCAAGGTAGCACATTTTTTAAGCAAGCAACAAAGTGAAGCTTTTCTGCTGGTTCAACCCAAAGAGCTTATTAGTCTCCATGTATGTTATCCGTTGCCTCAGCATTGTGACTCAGAAACATGCTATTTATGGAAACTTACTATATATAGAAACCTGCTATTTTTAGAAAGTCTATTTTTGGGAAGTGTAATTATGGAAACTTATTAAATCAGGAAGTTATTTATTTATGGAAAGTTAATTAAGGAAAGTCTATTTTTGGAAACTTACTATAGATAGAAGCTGTTATTTTTGGAAAGTACCCATTTAACAAGAATACTAATCATGAAACATACTAATCATGGAATATGTTAATTCATGTGAATCGTTACTAATAAGGGAATCATGCTAATATAGGAAAAGTTACTTTAAAACTAGAAGTACAAAAAAATGGAAAGCTAAACACTTAATCATGAACAAGGTACTTATATATGTCCTTTAAACTGTAGATCGCATTAGCAGGAGTAGCTTCCATTTTTCTTATCCATCTCTTTCGTTACTGCTGGACATAAGGTACTGGTATATTCTTATGTCCTTTCAGTAAGGACTTTCGTTCTTTTCATGATTCATCCCCAGACAACTGCTATGCTACCCATTATATGTCTTTTGCCTTCATGATCCTTTACATGTATGATTCCAAGGACTTAATTCTATTGACCGAGCTATATATACGCATGACATGATTTACATTGACTTACCTCCTAGTCATGGAGTACCCCATGACCGTGGACACATGAGGCACTGTGTCACGGACTCTTTCTGCGTTGAGAGTGATTTCACCGCGTCTGCGTCCCTTTTCATGTTACCAGATTATACTTTCATGTTTGTCCATTATTTTTTGGGGCGTATGGTGGCTTCCTAGTTTACTGTTTATACGTTCATGTGATTGGTTGGTGTGTGACTCTCATCCATCACATTCGGAGCTGACCCTCACCCATATTATTATAATGAGGTCACCTCCTCTATACATGTTGTGGCAGGCCCCTCCATTATATGCATGTTTTCACGACTTTATTATTATGACATGTTTGTTATATGTGCTAGTGGGCAATTCCTTATTATTTATGTTTTTACTATCCATATAATTTCATGAAATATTTACTTCGTATTACATGCTTTACATGTTTTATTTCCTATTCTTCAATGACGCATTCTCAGGTTTCCTCTCATGACACTTTTTGATCTTTTCCGCTACTTTGTATTTACTATCCAGGATTCATACTTATTAATTATCAATTGTTATTATATCCGTTCAATGAGACGTTAGGCTCAGCCGTTTTTTCTTTCTTTTCTTTAACGGCAGGTATCTAGAGCGAGATTGGGCATGAGAGAGTGTGTGACTTAGGAAAGTGACATATTTAGCTTCTTTCTTTATTCGCAGACATTTTGATTGTGCTATACTATCTTGGACACGTTTCGTCCTTAGACTCTTTTAAGTTATTATCGTTGATCTTATATTGGGAGCGCTGTTTGATTCCGCGCTTTCCACCTTGTCCTATGTTATCATTTATGACTTTATGCCTTTATTATGCTTTGATATGACACCATGATTATGACGTTTCGGCCTCCTTTCCGGAGTGGGTCGTTACAAGAATAATTATTATTGACTCTTTTAGGAGGTGGAGTTTTTGATCTAAAATTTGGTTTAGAAAATCTAACTCCGGGTTTTGACAATGGCTTACTTGAATTGTTATAACATTCATTGTACTGAGCAACGAGCATTTGGAATTGTTCTACATTATGTGTTTGGTTTAGGTCCCAAAATGTTTTTTTGGAAAGGGGACGACACTAGTTTTCTCAGATCCAGGCGTTGCTGGTGGCGGTCCCATATTTATTTTGGGGGCCACCTGAACCATTAAGGGGGGACGACCATATTTATGGGACCTTACATCAGGAGATGCCTCTTTTCTGAGCTTTACAAATTCTTATTTCCTTAGTTCCACTAGATGATGCTTCAAATGAAATTAAACCCCTAAACTAATGTATCAACCGGGGGTTTTGATTATTTTATACATTTCATTCAGCAATGTTTGTGTACTCTTTTCAAATTTGTTTAATCTAGTAGATTCATCTTTGAGTTTTTCATTCTCAATTTTAAGTACATGACACTTTGCACAATCGAGATCAACTCCCTTTTTTTTCTCGAGTGTGGATAATTTATCTTTTAATTCTCTAAGCTTATTTTCTAGACTATTTCTAGTAGCTTTTAACTTTTTTTTAGTGATTATCTTTAGACTTATTTTGCATAACTTATCATATTCATTGTCTAAAGCTATATCATCAATTGATGAGTTTTCATCACTAAAATAAGATAATTCAGAACATACCTCACTTGATGCGTGAGCTACAAGACACGTTTCATCTTTGATCTTTTCATCATCTTCTTCACCACTATCGCTCCAAGAGCCTCCGACAAAAGCTCTTTAGTTCTTATCTTTGGGTGGTTTTGGACATTCTCCAATAAGATGATTTGGGCCGCCACATCTAAAGCATTTTCTATCACCTTTACTGTTCTTATCATTACAGCTTCTTTGGAAAGTCTTTTTGTCGTTCCGAGGTTGTCTCATGAATCTACCTCTTCTTTTAAAGAACTTCTTGAAGTCTCTTACCGCCATGGCGTACTCTTTGTCTTCAATACCGAAAGTCAAACATTCTTCATCACTAGATTATTTCTTAGCCTTTAAAGCAATAGATTTTCTTTCAACTTTTGCTTTGACTATTTCGGAATCTTTTCTTGTGATCATTCGGGAACTTGAGAGTTACGATAATTCATCAAGAGATAGTGACCGTTAAGTCTTTCGAACTCTTCAATCGCCCGTGACCTTGGCTATCCATTTAGATGTATGAGCATTAAGAAACTTCCTTACGAGTTCTTTACTTAGAGATAACCTTTATCAAGATGCTTTAAGACTATTAATAATAGATATTAATCTAGTAAAAGTAATAATCTATAGATTCGTAATTTAGAATTGAGGAATTGTTCATTTTGTTGAACCCAATATGTAGATCTTATTATCTTTGACTTGGCTATTACCTTGATGGGTGATTAACAAAGTTTTCCAAATTTCTTTTGCCGTGTTACACATGAAAATTCTTTCATATTCTTTTCTTGGCAAAGCATTGTAAATAACCATTTTTGCTTCATTATTTTTCGCAAGTCTCTTTTTGAGATCATCGGTTTGTTTTTCAAAAGGGATAACCTCATCTAATTTGGTTTCCAGATTTTGTACAATAGGTTGAAAATCACCATTGGTAATAACATGCCAAAGATCTAGATCTTTTGATTTAACATATGTCTCGAATCTATTTTTCCAATAAATAAAACTATCGCTTTCAAAGAGTGGTGGTCTTTGCATAGATTGCCCTTCTAGATATTTTCGGCAATTCCATAGATTCGATCAAAGCTTAAAATACAATATATTTTAAAAATCTTGAGTGACCTTGCTACTGATACCAATTGTGGAAAAAACTAGAAGGGGGGGGTTGAATAGTTTACACGTTTGTTTTACGGTTTAAAAGTTTACTTTCAAAAATGTATAGATCCGAGTTATATGTTCAATCAAATCACAATATGAACAAGCAATAACTATCTAAACGAAAACTATCTAAAAGAAAACTAAATAACAAAAATAATAATGTAAAGAGATAAGAAAAGAAACAACCAAACCAAGACATCAAGATTTTATAGTGGTTCGGCTATGAAGTACCTCTTCGCCCTACTCCACTCCCCGATTATCCGACTCGAGATTTCACTATGGTAACAATCTCCCTTTAGGCGGAGAAAACCGTTTACACGTCGCTTACGTTATTTTCCGACACTAAGCTAAATGTCGAGTCCTAATCTTAGCTAGAACCAATCTACCACTTCACAAGATATACACACTCACAAGATCTACACTATCGGATCTACACAATATCCGAATCACGCAAATACACAAGATAAATACAATAGAGTTTTGGTACTTAGAAGAAAAGAGGAGAGATCACTAATTAACACTTCGTTTCTTGATGAATACAAGTGTTCTTCTCTTGCACTTGAATGAGAGGGAAGATATGAGAAGAAGAGATTAGATCACTTGAAACAAGATCTAAGTATGTTAGTGATCAAGAGTTTTAGTGAGAGAAAGAAGGTTTAGAGAGAGAAAGAAAGGACTAAAAAATTTCGTGTAGAGAGGAATGATATTCTGCTAGGAATGGAGCAGTATTTATAGGCAGGGAATCCCAATGGTCATCTGGTGGCGGTCCTGACGGTCCCTTATATATAAGGGGGGCCGCCAGGCCTATAAGGGGGCCGCCACTAGACTTCGCTCCCTTTTTTGTCTTTTTGTGGTGAAGGTTGTATCTGTTATGGAACCTTCCATTTTGGGAGGAAAATTTGAATTTCAAATTTGAAGTTTTTAATAAAACTTTTTTTTAATTAGAAAATATTTTGTAAATGTATTTTTGAGAAAATACTTTTGTAGAATTAAAAGTGAGGATTAAGAGAAAAATATTTTCTTGATCACTAATCATGCTTAATTATTTTGTTTGTTCACACCTTAAGTGATCACTAATCTTAGAAATGGAATTTTACATTTGATAATTTGTAAACGTTTATTTTTATTGTAAACGTTTTTACATTTTGTTATTATCAAAACGTTGAGAGATCAAAAAATATAAATAACGTTTTTAGACATTATTTGTATTAACAATCTCCCCCTTTTTGATGATGACAAAATATAAAATCATTTTAAATAAAATTAAAGATGTCAAATTATTAAATGAGTTATGTTCCATTTCTCCCCCTTTTTGTCGAATTCAAAAAGAATGACCGTCGAGTTGTCGAAGGAAGAAAGAAGTCGACGATATCAAGACTCCCCCTTGATGTGTGCTCCCCCTTGTTCGGGGCACCAAGGGATCGATCTTACCATATTTAATTGTCCACTACTAAAAATAGATAAGGAAGTTTGATCAAGTTTACTATATTACCCTTGTTTGAAATTATTATTGCAAACTTTAAAGAAGACTTTAATTAATTAGCTAAGAGTAAAACTGTCATTTTGCTAAAAAGTAAGAAAGAGAAAGCAGTAAATAATGCACTTTTCTTAAACAATGTGTTTTTTATCGGGGAATATACATTTTGGGACAGAGAGAGTATTATGTTAATACAAATAATGTCTAAAAATGTTATTTATATTTTTCGACCTCTCAACGTTTTGATAATAACAAAATGTAAAAACGTTTATAATAAAATTAAAAGTTTACAAATTATTAATCGTAAAATTCCATTTCTAAGATTAGTAATCACTTAAGGTATGAACAAACAAACCATTAAGCATGATTAGTGATCAAGAAAATATTTTTCTCTTATCCATTACATTTTTACAAAAGAATTCTACAAAATTAATTATACAAAATATTTTCTGTTAGCCTCAATTTATTGAGTCGAACAAGGAAGCTCGGTCACTCTACGATGGAGCTTCGGTCTTTAATTAGTTAATGTTGTAACAGGATAATATCGGGAATCGGGCTCGATAGTTAATATAATATTGTATATGTTTCGGGTTTAATCCCAAACAAAACCCGAGCCCGGGTCCTAGTTAAATATCCCGCGCGTCACATTAAATGTGTAGGGGTATATATATATTTAGATATTTTCTAAATATCTAAATATATATAGATATTTTTCTTATTTAGAAAATATCTTTTCATAATATCTAATTTCTTTTCCATCTCATCTCTCTCATCTCTCTCTCTCTCTAATTTCGAATCTCTCTCTCTTTCTCTTTTCTTGTTTCGTGTTTCGTGTTATGAAGTGAATGTTAATCGAACATACAATTGGATCAATCGCCTCGGGTGATTTCGTGTTTTTTTTGTTGTGGAAAAGCTTATACGGATCGGCAGTTTCGTTGGGTTATTTGTGGCACACGGTAAGCAATTTTTATTTCGTGGCTCATTTTGGGTGTTGCATAACTTGCAATCAAACGAGTGAAAAAAAAAGAGCGGAATTTACTGAAGAACGAACGAAACGAGCGGAAAAACTACGATTCGAACGAGTAAAAACGTTTGGATCGAACGAGTGACAGATCGCAAGGATCGAACAAGCGGACTCGAACAAGCGATCGAACAAGCGGACTCGAACAAGCGATCGAACGAGCGATCGAACGAGCGATCGAACGAGCGGATCGAACGAGCGATCGAACGAGCGATCGAACGAGCGATCGAACGAGCGATCGAACGAGCGATCGAACGAGCGATCGAACGAGCGGATCGAACGAGCGATCGAACGAGCGGAACTTTTGATCGAACGAGAAATTTTTTTTGGACCGAACGAAATTTTTTTGTGTGACGAAAAGGGTTTCAGTAAAACAGCCATAACTTTTGATCCGTAACTCCGTTTTAGGCCCGTGACCTCTCAAATCGAAGAGAAAAACGAGACGGATCACGCTGTAACCACCCTTTGGCAGGTTAAGGATTTTTCGAGGCCCAAAAAGCTTGTTTTCTATGATTTTTTGACATTTTTCAGTTTTTTCTGGAATTTTTGGCCGCTGATTCCGCATCAAATCATTCACGGTTTTCTATTGATTCTGTAAAATCCCGTTAATTCATTTATCGGTTTTAATCATAGACGTGTAAAATCCCGTGAACGTGAATTGCTTACAAAACCACAACTTCAATCACAATATCCACTTAAGATCCAACAAATTCAATCACACTTCATAATTCATAACTATTCATTCATCATGTCTACTCCAGTTAACACATCCTCCACAGATAGCCAAATGCATAACAATATAATGGCAGCTGGTTCAAAAGAGCGTCCACCGATGCTTGGACCAGGGAGATATTCTCAGTGGCATTCGCGTTTTCTACGATACCTTGACACTAAATCGAATGGTGAATATCTGAGAAAATGCATCTTTGACGGTCCATATTTACCTACGAACGTACTCATTGCAGCAGTTGAAGCAGCAGAGAACATTCTACCAGTAGCTGCACATGAAGAAGCTGAGACAATACACAACATGACAGCAGAGAACAGACTTTACTTTCTAGCTGAAAAGGAAGCTATTTTCTTGATTTTGACTGGTATTGGGGATGAAATTTACTCAACTGTTGATGCATGTAACACAGCAAAGGAGATGTGGACAGCCATTGAAAGGCTACAACAAGGGGAATCATTGAACGTACAGGATGTAAAGACCAATCTATTTTGGGAATTTGGGAAGTTTACTTCTAGAGATGGAGAATCCATGGAGTCTTATTACTCCCGGTTTTATAAACTGATGAATGAGTTGACAAGGAACAACTTGCAAGTTTCACCAATGCAAGTTGAAGTTCAATTCTCAACAACTTCAACCAGAATGGTCAAGATTTGTGACAGTTGTCAAGCAGGGACAGGAAATAGACACGGTCTCATATCACAAGCTGTTTGACGTTCTGAAGCAGTTTCAAAACGAAGTTAATGATATCCGTTCTGAGAGATTAGCCAGAAGTGCAAATCCATTAGCACTTCTTGCGGCTGCTCAACCAAATTCAGATACAACTATGACCTGTACCTCAAGATCGAATCACCATCATAACAAGCAATCTTCTTCCACACAACACTGCGTCCATCAGACACAAAGGCAAAGAGAACGCCAAAACTAGTTTTACACCTCAATCTGAGTCAGTTTCCTGAGGAAGACAGTGATCCATAAACAAGCTCGGAGGGATAAGGACATGCAAAAGAACTTTGGCACTCTTGCTAAGATATTTTTAAGAAGCAGTCAAACCTACCAACAACAACTTAAACTTCTTCAACTCCACGAACAAGACTGAAGATACCACACAAAGTATAATAAAGACAATCAATCAAAGGCATTTGGGAATCAAAGGACAGCACGTTTATCAGGCTAGGGAAACATGTAGGAAGTCCGGTAGGGCAAAAGACGGGATACCAGTGCTTTAACTCAAGGGATTTGGACACTATGCCAGGAAAGCAGGAAGCCAAAAGCGGGTTAAAGACTACGCTATCACAAGAGAAGATGATGATGTGCAAACAAGCTGACCAAATGTGTCCACTTCAAGCAAGGCAAAGCTGATTGGCTAAGGACACGGATTAAGAGATTGATGAACAGAAATTGGAAGGCACATTACAGTTACATCAAAGATTCCAGAGGTCCAACTGCGGAATCATTTCTACTGATACGCCCTTGAACAAGTACAAAACCATGATGACAATGATCTGTTTGCCATGTGAGACACATTCTGAGCAATCCTGAATCCATAATGACACATAAGTATTGGAGAAGGATGATAGGCAATGTCATACCTGAATCATCAAATATATGTACTAATGATAATCAGGTTGATCAAAATGCGACTGAATCTGTTGATGAGCGTGTTGCGCTTGCTATTTAATTGCTAATTTGACTCTTGATATGGAGGAAAACAAAATGATATTAAAGCAATTAAAGAAAGCAAACGCATCATTAACTCAAGAATTGAAGGAGTGCAAAACTAACCTTGATGAGTCTAGTAGGGCTCTAGGGGAGGCTACTAGCAGTCGGGATAGTTGTCTGATTGCACTTTAGACCAAACAGACTGAGCTTGAGAAGTACACGGCCCTTAATGACCTAACGAGTGATTATAAAATACTTCAAACAAAGTTAAATGACACTCTAGGACTATTAGCTATTAAAGACATTGACATACAAGAACTAAAACCTATGAAATTTCAGTTGTCAATCAGAAACACGATGAGCTAGTCAAAAAGAGTTTGTTAACTAGGTCACAATTTGAAGGTCAACTCAAAGAGAAAAGTAAGGTTATTTCGGATTTAAAGGTTAAGGAAGGAAAAGACATTGACACGATGATTGAAATGGACAAACAAATAAAGTTTTTAAATGAAATTCTTTATAAACGCAATCAGTCAATTCAGACCATTCACATGTTAGCACCCAAATGCGCAACGTATAATGGTAGATCAACCTTTGCTAATCCAAAGTACCTCAAGA
>BQNB010052751.1:13932-37328 GCA_026074375.1 Tanacetum coccineum | reverse complement strand
TTTTCCTCAATCAAAGAACCATTAAGATATTTTCACCACAACTATAGCTTATAGGGTTTGACTAATTGAAGATTTCTCGACTTCTCTATAGCTTAAATGATTTCTTCAAGATAAGTACAACTCTTTTACAATCGGTGAACACATACTCTTTTAAACCTCACTCATAATTCAATTTACTCTACCAGAACCTTACACTTTATCACACGAACTCATCCCACCTCATTCATCATCTTTTCATTCATCAAATGGCACAGTTGGAATTTTACGACAAGCATAATATGGTCGCATATTTGGTTAAATCCAAAAGTAGTGAGGGTTTTGATGAAATCATAGATTTTCTTACCTCAAGCCATTTCTACTATGCTTATACTAAAAATCCCATCATTTTTGTGTCTCTTATTGAACAATTTTGGGAAACTACTGTTTGAGCACTACTGAGGAAGGACTTCAAGCTATTTCTGCAACTATTGATGGACATGAAAAGCTCATAACTGAATATTCTTTGAGAATACATTTGAAGTTAGATGATGCAGAAGGCATTTCTTCACTCTCCAATGAAGAAATATTTGAGCACTTAGCTCATATGGGGTATGTGACTAATTCTGAAAGCCTTACATTCTTTAAAGGTCATTTCTCACCCCAATGGAAGTTCTTTATCCACACAATTTTACATTGTCTGAGCTCCAAGAAGACTGCATGAGATCAATTCAGTAGCAACATTGCTACTGCACTCATCTGTCTAGCTACAAGCAGGAGGTTTAACTTTTCTAAATTCATCTTTGAAGCTATGGTTAAGAATTTGGATAACCCACACAAATTCTTATTATATCCTAGGTTTATTCAACTTCTTCTTAACAAACAACAAAGGTTACTCTTGCCTCATACTAGAACCTATCCCACTCCTACCCTGACAAGTAAACTGTTTAGTAATATGAGGAGAGCCTCTAAGGGGTATTCAGGGGTAGTAACATCATTGTTTGAGAATATGTTGGTACAAGCACATGATGAAGAGCAACAACAATCACCCTCAAGGATTACATCTTCACCATCATTATCTCCACAACCCACTCAACCATCCCCTTCACCAAAACCAATTCAACCCACCCATAAGGTAGAGGAGACTGCTTCTATGCCCCATGATTCACCTTTCCATGATGTTCACTCATATTGAAGTGCTGAGGGTAGTGTGCAACAACATGATTTGACGGTTTTGGTTACCAAATTGAATGACCGAATTGATGGATTGAAGAAGGACTTGCGACAGACAAAGAAGACTTATAGTACTACTCTCACCAAGTTAGTACTTAGAGTAAAAAAACTGGAATACAAGCTGAAGTCTGGAAAGGCAAGGAGAAAGGCAAAGATTGTTCTTTCTGATGATGAAGAGATTGCATAGGTTTCTTCCAAATAGGGGAGGAAGATTTATCAAATTGATGAAGATCCAACGATTTATCTAGTACAAGATGAAGGTACTTCTCGGATTCCACAGGAAGAGGAAGTTCATGAGAAGCCCAATGATGAAACTGAAGTACTTGTACAAGAAGAGACTCCCACTAAAGTTATTGAAGAACATGGAAGTGGTGAGAAAGGTGAAATAGAGATTAGTACTGCTAACATAAAAGTTAGTACTGCTAGTCCTCCAAAGGTTAGTACTGTTGTACCTCATGTGTATACAAGAAGGAGTGCCAAGGATAAAGGAAAGGCCATTATGGAAGAACCTGCTACTCCAAAGAAGGTTAAGAAGAGAACTCAAGTGCAGTTGAGTATGGATGAGGAGTTAGATAGGAAGATAGAAGAAGAAGAAAGAATCATATTTAATGCAGAACATGAAGCAAGAGCTTTGCAAGAAGAAGAAGAAGAAGAGAGACTAAATCTGGAAGCAGCTAAGGAATTGAAAAGACAACTTGATCAAAGACAAGAGGTTCCAACTCAACCTACTCAATCTCAGGAAATTAACTGGAATGATCCAAGTGTGCTGAGGTATCATGCTTTGAAGAATAGACATGTATTAATAGCTCAAGCAAGAAGGAATATGATTACATACTTGAAGAATCAAGGAGGCTACAAAGAGAGCTACTTCAAGAAAATGAGTTATAATGACATCAGACCAATTTTTGAAAGAGTATGGGATCATGTCAATACTTATATTCCTATATGGTCTGAATTTGAAAAAGATTCTTCTAAACCAAGTGAAAGAGAAACTTCAAAAACAGTAGAAGAAGAGAAGGTTGAAGAAGAAGATGTGAATCCTGAGCCAGTGTTGATTGAAAAGAAAGCTGTTGGAATTAGAAGAAAAACACTTGCAAGAAGAAGAGCAAGTGACAAACAAGGTCAAGACAGCTCAAAGAGACAGAAGAAAGAGAAAGAAACAGCTGATTATGAGGAAGAAAAAGATAAATTAAGAATGTGGTTGACAGTAGTCACAAATGAAGAAGCAATTGTGGATCTATAAGTCTTGCATACTAAGTTTCCTATAGTTGATTGGGAATCTCAAAGTTTAGGAAATATGCATGTTTACAAGATCATAAGAGCAAATAGAAATACTAGTTATCATAAAACCTTTGAGAGTATGCTGAAAAGTTTTGATGGACATGACTTAGAGGTTTTATACAGGTTGGTAATGGAAAGATGTAACACCCCCAAATTGGGTCGCAGCGGAATAAGGGTCCGGGGCGTGTTACTTCATAGATCAACAACACAAGATATATATAGAACGACTAAAAAGTCATTTGAAAACGATACATTGGATTTAACACAATAATTGTTACATAAGCCCGAAGCTTAACTTGTTCACTTGATCAAAATACAAAGATTTTCAGCCCATAACAGATAACAAAATGAAATGCTACAAAATCTTTAATGCCTGATATCCAATTTAAAACCACCAATGTATCCATCGCACCTTGTGCTTATTGATCCCCTGAAAAACATTGCTTTAAAACGTCAACAATAATGTTGGTGAATTCATAGGTTTGATAAATCATATATTGTAGGACCACAAGATTTCCCAAGTGTATGATAATGCAACAGATGCAGACATCATATAAATGTAATTACGTTGCTCTAAGCTCATGACACTGAAGCTTGACGTGTATGAATACCAAATTAATGGCCTACATTGCCCGTGGTGATGTTCTAACCCGCAACATCCTATATTCGACATGGTATACGTTCGTTTGTCCAGTGATAGCTAATCACCCGAACGGGGTTGTCAAACCCAATAGATCTATTAATAACATTCGCGCTCACAATCCCGCAATTGACAGTTCATGATAATGGGCTCAGATATGGGTTATCGCTACTTAGGCAACACGTAATCATAACATGAAACTTAACCACTTGTGTCCAATTGTAAAGCATTGCATGTTTTTCACCCCAAAAACTTTATAAAACAAAAACATGTAAAACGTGGGGCTATGAACTCACCTTGAGTGAGTAATGCCAAGTATATCACAAATAACGCGCCACGCGAATTGATCAAATGCAACCTAATTAAATTAAGGTCGTATAAGTACCGAGTACTTTAATCAATAACATTGAATATAATCCTATAGTTGTTACATCGTACTATCGTTCGGGCTATCATAATTAAAGAGGTCATGACATGACGTACGAGGAGTTAGGACACTTTAAATCGTAAATCCAACAACTCGTCGATACGCCATCCGAAGAGGCCTCATTATGAAACTCCCTAGTAATATAGTACTTTGATAACCACATAATATTCTATATAGCTCAATCACCAACTAATGGTTTTGGTAAAATTGTGTTTAATAAGTTAAAACGTTTATAATTACCGTTTTTTAAGCCCGATTTTGACGTTTCTTATGTTCATCTTTTCGTATTAGGACGAGTTATCATAATTTGACATTTTCAATATTTTGACCCTCTGGTGAACAGTAACTTTTACTGTTCACATCAGCCGTGAGTTTTATAAAAATCGTATTCGTCGTCGTAAACGTCGTATTTTATTCGTTATAGCTCCGTTTTTAGCGATTCTTTCGAGCACGTTCTCGTAATTGAAAGTTCTATTTATTTATGAGGTTTACAAAAATAAATGTTTCTGTCATGAACAGTAACTTTTATAAAAATAGTTTTATAAAAGTATTAATTGTCGTAAACTCGCGAAATTCATAACTCATTCGTTATTAATTGAAAATTTTCGTTTCTTATCAATTTGGAATCCTAAAAATATGTGTAATCTGTTAAAAATACTAAACTTGCTGTTTTATATAATTTTTATAAATGGTTTTATAAAAATTCTTTTATAATTCCGTTTATTTATCGTATAACTTGTTTTTACCGTAACTTTTTCGTTATTTATCTGTTTTTCAAGTTTCTTACATGTCCGGATTCGTCTTGAGATGTAGTATTTTATAAAAATATAAAATAAATATATTTTTATACGAATTTTTGGCAGAAAGTTGTGATGACTTTCTTAAGTCCATATTTAACTTTTATTTTTATACCTTCAACTTTGTAACTTTACCACAAGTCTTATATATACCATATATGTTATATGTGTTACATATAACAAGTCCATTAGTCCACATATTATCTATTTGTCCAAGTTACCAAGATGTACAAGTCATAAACATCTCATGAAAACATAAACTTTACTTAAGTACTGATTCATGTATTTCTATACGATAAAATAATATAAAATATATAATACAATCCAAAAGAGCAATTAAGAAGGATTCCTAAAGTCTCCCTTGAGGAATTTTCACTCTTAAAAGAGATATATATATATATATATATATATATATATATATATATATATATATATATATATATATATAATATAATACGTATATTTAACCGGGAAGTATGCTTTCCCGGGTCGTTTCCCCAACGACTTGTGAAATTGAAACCACGCTTTAGTTTGGATGATGATTTGAATAATAAAAGAGAGATTTTTGATTATCTATAACTACTAAATAAAAGCAACAATTAAAATAAGCACACAAAAGCAATTAATGTACTAAAACAATTAACGGAAACAAATAAAACGCAACAAATAAGCAAGTAAAGCAAAATTAACTCCTAAAAATGCAAACTAAATTTCTAAACCTAGAATAAGACAAAATAAAATTTTAGGAAAAAGAGAAATATTTTTTTTTGATTATTTTTGAATTTATTATGAATTAAAAAACTAATTTTATCTAATTAAATCCTAGAAAATAGCAAATTACGTCCTAAAAATTCTAAAAAATGATTTTTAAACTTAGAAAAGTATAAAATATCATAAAAACTCAGAAAACTATTTTTAACTATTTTTAAAATTAAAATCCTATTTTTAAAATTAAAATTAAAAACTTAAAAATGAAAATAAAAATTTAAAAGGTGTAAAAATGATTTTACTAAATGTAAAACTAAAACTAATTTTTCTAAAACTAAAAACTATTTTTTTGTATTTTTCTGAAAATTATTTATATTTTTAATGTATTTTCGAAAATTAAAACCTTGGAAAAATGATTAAAAATAATCTACTAAATGGAAAAATACGAAAAATTTAGGAAAATTCCAAAATGCAACAAAGTTTAAGTGAAAAATAAGAAAACTCTACTAGCTAAGCTGTTAAGGACAAGTTTTTGAACACTTTTAATAAAAGAAGCTTAGGCTGAAACTTAAAAATAAGCTCTCTAAGAGCTTTTGAAGCTTCTGACCACAGAAAGTGGAGATTTAAAGGCTTAAAAGCTTGTTTCTAATAAATCACTTGCACACAAGTCATTATAAGCTCAAATGCAAAACCAAAAGCTTTCCTAGATTCCTGATGATGTCTACAAGCTAATTCTAACAAGCTAATTAAATACGAAACACTAAAAGCTAACTAAAATTTAAGTTTTAAACTGCCAACTCAGAAATTAATTCAAAAAGCACAAAATTAAGCTAAGCTAAAAAGCTCATTAAGCTATTTCAGAGGCTGAGCTTATGAGAACTTATCAATCAACTATAAAGCTATAAATATAAATCCTTAAACTAAATCCTATAAGCTAGAAATTCAATTTTAAAAACTAATTTAAGTCTACTACTGTTTTTGGACTTTTTGTGTTTTTTATGACCTTTAAAGCTAAATTTACTTAAGCAAATAAGCAAGAAATGAGAAAACTATTTTAAATCTATATTAAGCTATGTGTTAACTAAAAGCTAGATAAATTTAAGAGCCTAAATCCTAGAAACACAAGCTTAATTCAAGCTGAAAATTCAGCAGTATTAACTGTTGTTGGTTATGCTGATGCAATTAACACTTTGGTGAAACACAATTGCAGGTGACCTCTTTGGTCAAGCCTGCAATGCACACTCCTAATGATTGTGTTTTAACACCAAGCAAACAAATTCCAAGCCTAATGAAGCTTGGATCAATTTTTAACATGCAAACAAAAATGGAAAAATTACCCTGGTGCTGAAACAAGTAAAATAGACCACAAAATGTTTTTTTAACACAAACTAATCACACAAATCTACTCAAAACCTTTTCAAATTTGAAGATCTAATTGACCAAATAGAAATCACAAAGTACCTTTGACTTTTGATGGTCAAATAGGACTAAACCAAACACCCCTTTATTTCTTGACAGATTTCTCTTAACTATCAAACTAGAAAACGAACTTTCAAAACTTATTAACCAGATTATAAACTTCTTAAAATTAACCTATTAAGCAATCCTAAACATTCAATAAGCCATAAATAATAAGCTACACTATCTTAACTACTATTTTAGGTTTTTTGTTGATTTTTTAGACAAGTAATGAAAAACTTAAGATCTATAATAACTAAGCTAAAAACAGATAATGATGACTAATAAGCACTATAAGACACAAATAAGCAACTAGAAAGCAAATCTAAGAAACTAATAAGCAAATAAGTAAACTAAGTAAACTATTAAGCAAATATTAAGCTAGAAATTAAAAGTAATGAAATTAAATGAAGACTTACCAAAAGCTTCAGCTAAACAGAAGCTTGTGCTCAAATGAGCTTATCAACAGCTCTGGCTTATCCTAAGATAAGCCAGTAAAGTCAATGGGAGCTCTTCCATTGTAAGCTCCTCTTCCATAAGCTCTTAAATCAATAAGCAAAGGTATTTAGGTTTAACTAATTTCTAGTTTAAGTATGATTTAAGGACTTGATTAAACAAGCTCAATCACTAGATATAGACTAGTGAGAGCTAGACTAAGCTTATATGAGCTTATGAGTAACAGTAGCATGAGTATAAGAGCTTATGACAAATTAAGCTTAAAGAGAAAGAAACTTTTCATTAACTAACTTTTGATTACATTAACTGAATTTGAGTACAATGCTTGAAAAAGGAAACGAAAAATGAAATTTACTCAAGCTAAAACTAAAGCTAATTTAAGCTAAAAAAATTCTTAAAGCTAAAAACTAGAAAATTAAAGGTGCCTTGTGTGTGTGTGAGGTGTGCTATTTATAGCACACTACTGGGCCTTGTAGCCTCTATTTCAGTTAGACGCGCCTTGATTTCTTGGCCATTGATCTTTTTGCTAATCAGTGGGAAGCAATCTCATCCGTTAGATCTCTTTGGTCATCACACGGATTGCCAACGTGGCATTCCATGTGATGTGACCTTGTGTTACTTCTGTGAGTGATAGAAGAGTAAAACCCAACATTCCCTTGTGCTTCTTTGCCTTAGCCCGATCCTCTCTTGATGAAATTAACCAATAGGAGAGCTTGGATGATATCAAACCCTGCCAACGTGTCCATTAGCCCATGAATTGTCCTTAATGACCCTCAATTAACAACACCCCTTTGATTTGACTAGTGGGTAATTCTTGAAGACGAGTGAATAGTAACAGCATTTCCCGCGTCTTTTTAACTGAAGGTAAAAAGGGGTTAGTTTGGGTTATTGGCAAACTTGGTCCCTCTGTTTGTGAAGTGAAATTGCAATATAGGTTAAGTGTATAAAATCTTTTGATAATGGCAAGATAAGTCCCTGGACTTATGTAGTGGGTTATAGGTTTAGGTTTTTGGGCCGGGTTCTGGGAAATGGGCTTAGACTTTGTTTTTGGGTAAGGGTTATAAGGTATAAGGTTATTTCGGGTTAAGGAAAGGTTAGGGCCCATTTAGATTTAAGGGACCATTTTTGATATTTGGTAATTGTTGAGGGACTGAAATGGTAACATTGGGGTTTTTTGTCATTTTGTTTTTGACATTTGTTGACCCATAGTTGACTGAAGGTTGACTTTTTGACTTTGGCTTCCGGCTCTTGTACACTCTTCTGTTCTCGTGTCCGTGTTTGTTCGATTTTTGATGGTTTTCTTGTGATTTATGCTTTATCCGTACCTGCACATACACAAACACAAAACAAGGATATTTTTCCCATTTTACTGTGTTTTTGGTCTTATTTGGATTATTTTTGGTATAAACGGATATATGTTTTCACACATATCAAAATTCCCCAAACTAAGCGATTGCGTGTCCTCACGCAATATTACATGCTCTATAACCAAATACTTCGAAACTTCCCCAAACTAATCCTTTAAGAAGTAGTAAAGTCTTTCGTGGGAAAATTTCTAAGTCACAATTTATAAAACCCCCGTTTTCCCATTTTCAAATATTTTTTTCATTTTTATGATTTTTTTAATAATTAACTACCTAACTACAACTTATTCTTGTGTGACATAATGTATTATTTTTATTACCTTTTTGGTAACTTTTAGGATCATGGAACAAAAAGCACAATTAAGTGTCTAAAAAGATAAATTCGTCATTCCTGACTTTTCACTTCTCCCAAACTAAGCTTAAAAATAAGATCACCGTTAAACACGAGCTAAGATGCTAAGACTACTTATAATTACAACTTGTGAATTTTTCTTCCTGACACATATCATATATTAAGTGTGTGTGCTCAAATTAATTTAAACCATTAAATCCACAAATTTAGATAGTTGTAATCCGACTAAGCTTTACACATGGGCCTTTTGGGCTAATATGTTAATAACATAGTAAGATCACAACTCAAAGCAAACAAAAACCTCCTTAGCTAAGACATCGTTGGTTCACTTGTCCCATAAATGACTTTCTTCTCTAGCATCCCACCGTCATCGGGTAAGTGCTAAGGTTTTTGAGACCCCATCCGGAGAATAATAATCGAGACGCATGAACTTCCGATGAAAAAGCCTTGTAGACTTTTGCAAACGTTGGTTCAAAAGAATACTTTGGTTTTAGAAAATGAAACTTTTACTATTTATTTTCTAACTTGCAACATTATTATTACTATTTACATTATTAGGCTAGGAACCGGTATCACTTTTCTTTCGACGTCACATCGGCCACGCCTCCGACAAGAGCCCATGTACTTATTATGATACTGATCCTAAATATTACATCCTCCACCTTTTCTTTCGATGTCACATCGGGAACGAACCGACAAATGCCCATGTACTTTATTGCGATGGAGTTTGTATATTATTATTAACACTAAGGATTTATAACTTGCATCCTTTTATTCATCACTATACATATTTTTTATATTTTCATTATTTTTTTCATTCATTTTTTTTTCTTGCAACAATTTTCACTACATAATTATTTTTTGCAAATAGAAAATTTTCGTTTTAGAAAACCAAAGTATAAGCTTGAACCAAAATTTTTATTTACAAATGATGTCGACTTCATCGATAAAGCTTTTTCTCTAAATATGTTGATTAGACTTTTAAGAGTATAACTCTAATTTGTAAAAATTAAAGAGAACACGTATGATTAATCATTTTAAGAACTTCGGGAAAGAAACAAATCACAAGTTATTTTTATAAGCCTTTAAGTTTTTCAAATAAACCTTGTTTAGCATCCTAATTCGTAATCAACACTATTGGTATGTGCTTAAATACACATACCTTTTACCTTTAAAAACAAGCTAAAATAACCAAAAACGGACTTAAAATGCCAAAGATACGCTTGTTTTGCTAATTGTATTGTGCAGGAACGGATAACCAAGAAAAGGACGAAAAACAAAGCTAAAACGACAAAACTGGACTCGGAATGGAAAAGACTGTGAAAGACAAAGCCAAATCAAAGCCGGAAAGTCAATCCAGTCAAAAAGTCAACAGAAAAGTCAACTGGTCAAAGTCAAAGTCAACCCAAGTCAACCCCGGGGCCAAAGTTCAAGAAATATAAGTTTAGGGGCTGAAATTGCCAAACCCTAAACTTATATAAAAAGAAGAAAAGAGGAAAAGAAAAGAATTTGCTATTTTTGTGGTGAAAACGGGTACGTGAAAACAAAACAATAAGCAAGCAACATCAAATCGATAGATTCCCTCCCCAAACTAAAATGAAACATTGTCCTCAATGTTTAAGGCGGGTCTCTACGGAAATCTAAGCCGTTTATTAATTATGCAAAGATAAACGTAAATCGATAAGATGAAAGGATATCGGATTTCCCCAAACTAATGACAAGTAAAGGCTAGGAAGCTCGAGTGAACCGGGACAAAACACCGAACACGAGAGTCTTCGGAAAAGTTGGGTCTATCCTGCAAACAATCACAAGTACAAACAGCAAACACAAAGAACGGAAGAGTACAAGCCTCCTCACACACAACACATTATAGTAAGAAAGTAGAAAAGGATTACAGCATGGGTACTCCCACGAAGCGGCTTGTTTTTGTTCACCGAGTCGCAAGCTCAACTCGATCCCTGAATTTATTTGTCCTTAGGGAAAGTTTGGAGATCCGGGATAACCAACGGTGGCATATCCCCTCCAAAATAATGTTTGAGACGGTGGCAATTCACTTTGAAATTTGAGCCATCGGGGTGAGATAATTTGGCAGTGCCATACGGAAAAACTTCGGTTATAGTGAAAGGACCGGACCAACGGGACTTAAGCTTACCAGAGAAAATCTTCAATCTTGAGTTAAAGAGGAGGACTCGATCACCAACGTTAAAAATGCGGTTTTTGATCTTAGCGTCATGAATTCTCTTAGTTTTCTCCTTGTAGATTAAAGAATTTTCGTAAGCTTGATCACGGAGCTCATGAAGTTCATTAAGTTGTAGCTTCCGGTAATCGCCCGCGGTTTTGAGATCGAAATTAGCGTGCTTAAGAGCCCAATATGCTTTATGTTCTAATTCAACCGGTAAATGACATGATTTTCCATAAACTAACTTGTAGGGCGTGCATCCAATTATTTTTTATTTTTTAGGAGTCTTATAAGCGGTTCGAAATGCCCACAACGCATCGTCTAATTTGTCGGACCACGAGGCACGGTTTTCGCCAACCGTTCTTTCTAAGATTCTTTTAAGTCCACGATTCGTTACCTCGACTTGACCACTAGTTTGAGGATGGTAAGCGGTAGAAAGACGATGTGTGACCCCATATTTAGACATGACTTTATCAAATTTGTCGTTACAGAAATGGGTCCCACGATCGCTTATGATAGCTCTCGGTGCACCGAATCAGGAAAAAAGGGATTTCAAAAATTTGACAACTACCCTAGCATCGTTGGTGGGGATTTCCTTGGCTTCAACCCATTTGGAAAGATAATCGATGGCTACAAGTATGTATTTGTTTCCTCTTGATGACGGAAGAGGTCCCATAAAATCAATGCCCCATACATCAAAAATTTCACAAACTTAGATAGCATTTTGAGGCATCTCATCTCGATGTGAAATTTTGCCTTGTCTTTGACATGCATCACAAGATTTGATCATTAAATGAGCATCTTGATATATGGTAGGCCAAAAGAAACCAGCATCAAATACTTTCCGAGCGGTGAGGTTGGCACTATGATGGCCCCTGGTGGGTCCTTCATGACAAGCCTTGAGGGGACAAATCTCAGTCATCCATCTAAAAACAATCAAGGGATGAGATTAACACCTTTTTATTAAATAAAAAAAAGAAAAATTTGTAAAAAAAAAGCGGAGGGACATCTCAGTCATTTTACCTTACACACCTACCATCCCCAATCATACACTGTAACACCCCCAAATTGGGTCGCAGCGGAATAAGGGTCCGGGGCGTGTTACTTCATAGATCAATAACACAAGATATATATAGAACGACCAAAAAGTCGTTTGAAAACGATACATTGGATTTAACAAAGTAATTGTTACATAAGCCCGAAGCTTAACTTGTTCACTTGATCAAAATACAAAGATTTTCAGCCCATAACAGATAACAAAATGAAATGCGACAAAATCTTTAATGCATGACATCCAAATCAAAACCACCAATGTATCCATCGCACCTCGTGCTTATTGATCCCCTGAAAAACATTGCTTTAAAACGTCAACAATAATGTTGGTGAATTCATAGGTTTGATAAATCATATATTGTAGGACCACAAGATTTCCCAAGTGTATGATAATGCAACAGATGCAGACATCATATAAATGTAATTACGTTGCTCTAAGCTCATGACACTGAAGCTTGACGTGTATGAATACCAAATTAATGGCCTACATTGCCCGTGGTGATGTTCTAACCCGCAACATCCTATATTCGACATGGTATACGTTCGTTTGTCCAGTGATAGCTAATCACCCGAACGGGGTTGTCAAACCCAATAGATCTATTCATAACATTCGCGCTCACAGTCCAGTAATTGACAGTTCATGATAATGGGCTCAGATATGGGTTATCGCTACTTAGGCAACACGTAATCATAACATGAAACTTAACCACTTGTGTCCAATTGTAAAGCATTGCATGTTTTTCACCCCAAAAACTTTATAAAACAAAAACATGTAAAACGTGGGGCTATGAACTCACCTTGAGTTCTGATAATCCAAATATCACAGATAACTCGTCACGCAAATCGTCAGATGCAACCTATTTAATTTAAGGTCGTATAAGTACTAATTACATTAAGCACTCCTACCATGCATAAGTCTATATAGCTAATCACCATTTAAATGTTTGATTGAAAACATGTTTATAAAAATTAAAATGTTTATAAACATTCTTTTGGTAAAATCTTCATAACTTTCACGTTTCTAATCCGTTTCTTGCGTTTCTTATGCCCATCTTTTCGTATTAAGACGGGTTATCGATATTTGACATTTTTATAATTTTGGTCCCCTGATGAACAGTAACTTTTACTGTTCACACCAGACATGAGTTTTATTTAAATCGTATTTGTTGTCGTAAAACCCGTAAATGTCGTATTTTATTCGTTATAGCTCCGTTTTTAACGATTCTTTCGAGCACGTTCTCGTTTTTGAAAGTTCCATCATTTTATAAGGTTTACAAAAATATAACTTTCTGTCATAAATAGTGTTTTTAATGTTCATAGTTTATAAAATTATTTTTATAACTTTTAATTACCGAATACTCGCGAAATTCATAACTTCTTCATTATTAATTGAAAAATCATGATTCTTATCATTTTAGAATCCTAAAAATGTGTTTTAGTTAATAAAAATATCAAAACTTGCTGTTTTGAATATAAATTTATAAAAGTTATTTTATAAAATCCGTATTTAAATAACTATAACCGTTTTTATAAATTAACGTAACTTTTTCGTTATTAATCCGTTTGACAAGTTTCTTACCTTTTCGGATCTTCGTGAAATGTATTATCTATAAAAACATAAAATAAGTATGTCTTATACACGAATTTGGACAGAATGTTGGCATGTCCTTCATGAGTCCAAAATTAAGTCTTGTTTCCTTGTTTTCACCTTATGACTTTTACCACTAGTCTTATATTTTATATTTATCATATATATTACATGTATATTATGTCCATAGTCCATTTATTGTCCCTTTGTCCAAATATTACAAGTCTTCCATAATATTTAATAAATATAATTTCATATTAACCATAAATAACTTGTTTTATTATATATAATCATTTACATAAAAAAACCATATGTGTCCATATTTTTCTCATCATGTAGAACCTCATTTTTAGTGATCAATAAGATTATCATAATCCATAATCAATATAACTATGTCATATATATTTCTTTAACTTGAAACATATTAAGAAATCATAAAAACCCTAATTAACCCATGATCATGTTTACACCAAAACAACATGATACAATATTTTATCATCATTTTTAACATGATATAATTAATAACACAACATGTATAAAAGTCTACAAGATGATTATTACTAGTGATAACTTCATTTACAAGTTAAAATCTTAAATGGTGATTCAACTAAAATAGAACTAATCATATGCATAACAATAAAAATTATAAGAATATAAAGAGTTCTAGTAGACCTTAGGATGTGTGAAGATGATGATAAACAAATGCTAAACCCTTGTTTAGCCCTAAAACCAACTTGCCACAAAGAAAACCCTTGTTTTCTTAATAAAAGCCCTAGCCTTCCTTTTCTTGATTATTACTTGCAAATGGTAATCCAATGCTTGGAAACACCTTAGAATGTCTTATAATGGATGTGTATAGAAGGGTATAGGTTGAATAAAATTTGGTATGGATTTGTTTGGGTGCCCTAGTTGAGCCGTAGGTTTGTATGTGTGACAAAGGGAGTATTGTGAATTTTTTTTCTAAGTGTTTGTATAGGAAGTGAAGTCTTAGCTAGTTACTTGTATCTTATATAATATCCCATGGTCAATAGCTAGTAAAACATTCAAATGAACATAAGGAGGGTTTCAAGGGTTCTTGTTTACATGTCCTTAGTCAAAGTGACGAGTTTAGCTAGGTTTTAATGAGTAAGTGATGTACTGTGCGTTGCTTTAGCGGAATACTAAGTAGACGACGGGTTCGTATAATTCGTTCATGACTTAGGAAATAGTTACATAGATCATTACAAGCGTGACAAGGCAACAACACTAGGAGAAGCAATCTAGGGAGTAATACATGATTAAATAAACACAGTCTTTTATCTTATAGTTATCACCATTAGCGTAGATTTATGTTTAGTTAATATCTAAAACCAAACCTCCTCTCAATTATATGATTTACTTGCTTTCCATAAAACATAAAAATACAAAAATAATCTTCTCTCAACCCTTAGAATTTTGTTAGACGGTGATCAAGCCTTCCCAACCTATTCCCCGAGTGAACGATAACAACCCCCCGAGTCTTGCCTATATTACTACTACTACTACAACGATTAGGTGCTCTGCCTAGGGAGTTATAAAACTTCTTGTAGAAGTCCTACGACGACCGCAACATGTTTTTGGCGCCACCGCCTAGGGAATAGTTAGGTTCTGATCATAGTTTAACTTAGTTCTACTCACTTAAATCCTTTCAAGTGAGAATTTAATTTTCGCATATTAGCTTTCTTGTAGTCTATCTTTTCTTAGTGTTATCTGTTTCGTAACCTATTCTTGTCAACCACCATGTGAGACGAGAATCCTATCCGCACTTTAGGAGACTACTCCAAACTAAGCCACAAGGGCTACAGGAATACCATCAAGCTCCCCGTAGGAAACAACATGGTACCTCTTTGATCTGACACCATCCGGTTGGTGAAAAAATGGATGCTCATTCCACGGACTTCGGTCCGAGGATCCAAATCAACACCACAAGGATTTCCTTAAACTTGTGGACTCACTTGACCTTGACGGTGAAAATAGGGAAAGAATGCGCCTACATTTATTTCCACGGGGAAGGACCGTAAAACTCCGCAATGATATCCTGATGTTCCAACAACATCATGGAGAATATTTATCTGAAGCATGGACTCGTTTCAAGGACTTACTCCAAAAAGTCCCTCATCATGGCATCGACCTTTGGCTCCAAGTCCAAATTTATTATGACCATGTCAATCCCGTCACAAGACGAACCATTGACCAATCGGCCGGTGGTAAGCTTCGTAACCTCAACGCTGAAGAATCTTCGGCATTATTAGAGGACCTCGCCTTCTATGACAACGATAGTTGAAACAACCCAAGGGATTTCGCTAAGCCGGTCATGGCAATCGCATTGCCTTAAGATGTCCCGAGTACATCCGACCGCCGTCTAATCGAGCTCGAAAATCAAGTCCAACGCTTGATGGAAGCTCATCTTGCTTCAACTCAACCTACCCAAGTAAATAAAATCACTACCCCATGTGAAATCTGTAGTGGTCCCCACGACACTCAGTATTGCATGGAAGACCCCAAACAAGCCGTTGTTGAATATGCATCCTTACGTACCGATAAAGCGGGAGGTAAGTGGTATACTTTCAAGACCGAGCAAAACAATCTTGGTGACACCTACAATCCGTCATGGAAAAGTCACTCGAACCTTAGGTAGAGACAACCTCAAAATTCCTAAAATAATTTTCTAAACCCACCTAACCGGTTCTAACCTAACGGTTTGATCCCGAACCATTTCTTCAACAACCATCCTCAAAATTTTAACAATCAATCAAATATATAAAGACTGGTTTCCTAATTCATGGCATCTCAAGACGCCAAATTGTCTAAGTTTGAAGCCGATTTCAAACGACAACAAAGTGAGATCACCAACAAAATAGACATTGTGTTGAAGGCCATCACTGATCAAATAGCGGGTACATTACCTAGCGATACGGTTAAGAACCCGAAACTAGGAACTCATCTAGTTTCGTCTGCTCGTTCTTACCCAATTTAAGACCCGCAATCCTCAACCCACATCCATAGCTTAATCAACGCCATCATAATCCACCCAAAGCAGCCTGAAGAATCCCAAGTTAATGAGCTTGATGAATGTAGTCTTGGAAACATCAGCTCTAACCCATACCCACAACCAGATCCATTAGCTTCCATCGCCACGGAACAAGTACGAAAGATGAATTCGATGCTCGAATCGCTCAGATTGGTTCCCGAGTCCACCAATACAAAATTTGTCTGCACTAAAGAGGAAGATGGAGAAGTAATGTTCATCGAGATCATACGAGATGATGATGAACCTCAAAATAGGAGTCCCAATGAAGGTGAAGGGACAACAATGGAAGGGTCGGCGGTAGAGTACTTCGACACTTCTCCAACTAGAGATGAGCTAACCTACCATAAGTACCTTATATGTGGGCCGATCCCCTCAATATTTCTAAGAAATCCCATCATCACGAAAGGATGATCCTCCAATCTTAAGATACCATGCAACATTAGGCATGTGCATGTCGAAAAAGCCTACATTGACCTTAACTCCCCTCTAAATATCATGACCTGAATGATGTATAATTGGATCATGAGGAGAAAACTCAACCCTAGGGAAGATGCAAATGGAGGAATTAGTAATTTCACATGAAGGATTAAAGGGATGCATGTCTTCATAGGAAACTTTACCTATATGGTAGACTTCATGATTGTCAGGGATATTAGCTCAATCATGGACCCTAGGTTGTCACAAGTAGTACTAGGGAGGCCTTTCATTGAAATATCACATATGACTCACGACCTACTCGAAGGAGTAGTTAGGTTCGCCAACAGAGATGATGAATTTGCCTATAAAATGCCCCACAAGATAGAACAGTACAACTCGTTGTCAAACCTTGAAAAGGAACACACAAAATCGGTCTATCTTAGGAACAAGGAGGACAAAAGAAGATGATTTGACTATGTAATGAGTAAGATATTAGGGTTCTACAAGGAGTGTTTAGAGTTAGGCCCTGAGTATGTCACTGGATTGGATGATGAAGGATAAGTAACGTAAGGACGTGTGACTTCGAGTCTAGCTACAAGACTCGTTAATAAAGAAAAGCGTTTCTTGGGAGGAAACCCAATTTACTTTTCCCACAATTAGAAGTGTCATGTATGTTTTAATCCTTTATAGTTTGTTTTATTATGTTTGAACTATCTTGTAATCATGCTTTGTATTGTCTTTAACCTTGTTTTAATTTCAATCAAATGTATTTTGCAAACAATAAGTGTAGGGGAATTTATTCGGCTTTTGAGCCAAATTCAAACATGTTAAATGAATTGTTTAGATTAATTCGCATCATAAGATTGAATTGTTAAATCTCAGGTTTTATGCAGCTATTTGTACAGGAGTTAACTTATGGAATCAAGTGCAGGAATTTTTTCTTCAAAAATAATTTTTTTGTTTTCACAGACTATGGAGACGGCGTCACGATTAACACACGACACCGTCACCACATCACCTGTGAGGAGGTCACACAAACCCTGACGGCGTCAAACGCCCAGGTCAAGAAAACTTAAAATTTTTAATTATTTTTGAAAATAAAACTTGCATAACATTTAATATATGTACACTTCTATTATAAACCTACAAAAACATAATGAGTTTAACAATTCTCTCATCTTATCTATCGAGTTGAACCTTAAATTCATATTGTATATTGGTAAATCACACATTTTATGCTTGGTATAGTTGTCTTTGTCTTTGATTACAGGTTATATTTGATGAGAAGAAGCTTGAAAGTTCTTAGGAAGTTTCATTGGATGATTCTCGGAGGATGATTTAACCAGTTATCGCATATTTCTTCTCTATTATTAAGTAAACCAGGGGAGTACTAGTTTCTTTTCCTTGTTTTCTATTCCTTTTATTCGTTTTAACGGGTACTTATATAGAACATTGGGGACAATGTTCAACTTAAGTGTAGGGGAAATAAGCCTTAGAAACTATTCTTTCATTTGCCATTTGCTTTGTCCTTAAAATGATGGGTAATATATCGAAACATAACATAAGAGGTAATTTTTACCTAAATTTAAATTTTTTTATGACACATACCGATGAAAACCGAGTATTAATAGAGTCTCATGGATAGGAATTTATATGACTAGTACAATAACCCTCAGAATTCCACCCCAAAATGTGAGGTTCGCCTTTAGATCTTTAGGAATTCGGGTACCCATCGTTTGTAACCCAAGATGATTTTATCTTTACGGCCATGTATGCATTGCCTTAGCGCCTTTTCTGGAATGTCTGGTGTTAGTAAAATCATATGAGTGTACCGGTAGCATATTAAATTCTAGAACTTGTTATTGTGATGCATCCCAAGACCGCATAGTAAGTATTAGGATTTGCGTGATAAGAGGCATTAGGATTAACCCATGTTTTAAACCTGTAATTGTTATGATGGTCACACCGATCATGTAACTATCCTACACCCTTGCCATGCACTCACCTTTAGTGCATGATACCCCTAGTACAACCCTCTGAGTCTATCCTTTTTTACGGTTCTCGTGATTTTTTGGTTAATCCGGACTATTAATGAAGAACATTTTCACCCTTTAAACCAATCGTTACACCCAAATAGCCTTAGCCTACCTTGTATGTACTCCTCTTTAGTACATTATTGTGATAACCCAAGTTAATTATTTGAGTACACGGTTGCTAAGCCCTTACCCTTGTAAATACAGTTCTGGGACGATTGGGATTCATGGTAGTATTTATTTCGCGGAAGAATAGGGAAGAAAAGTTAAGTCAATACCCCCATATATTTGTTAGATAATCTCCATGTTATTTTGATCCACCTCAAATCAGGTCATTAGTTAGATTGTAAATATCAAGCATGTAAAAGCTCAAGTGTAGGGGTACGTATTATAAACCCCATGTGATGTATTATGTTATTCCAAAAAAAAGAAAAAAAAGAAAGAGATTGATGTAGAGTTATGTAAAGTTTGTAGATCTTCATCCGAGTCTTGGCTTAGCAACCAACCCAAAGTGTATTCGTGTAATAATTAGCTAACCCTTCCACTCTAAATTCACCCAAAGCCACTCAAATGTATCCCATCCATTTCCGTTTCCATTATATGTTATCTTACACCTACTCCCCACAACCCTTTATAAAAGACCTCTTAGATAGTAATAAATAATACTTGCACCTAGCGGTAAAGGTTTGATCCTTTACCAAGCCTATGGTAATTTATATGCTATGACAGGTAATGAGTGTTGATTTTCTGTTTTCCCCATGTGTTATAATTTATTATACAACCGAGTGAAAGAGAGAATCCCCAAAAACTTATGTAAGGTGCTAGTGTATACTTTCCTTGCTATTAATTACAAGGTCTAGAAGGTTGTGTTGTAAAATACTTTTAAAGAGTAAGTAAAATGACCCATCATATTGTTATTGTCTAGGTAGAAAAGCCTATTTGCTTGAGGACAAGCAAATTGATATGTGTTTAATCACATATCATTTTTCTTTATAAAAACAAGCTTAAATGACAAAAAACAAATAGAAAATACATTGTATATGTTTGTTTTGTTTATTGTGTTGTGAGACGGCAAAATGGGTGGGCCGGGCGGGCACGGGCACGGGCTAAAACGGGCGCGGGATAAAACGGACGCGGGCTAAAACGGGCGCGGGCTAAAACTGGCGCGGGCCAAAACGGGCACGGGCTACAACGGGCACTCATGGAATAAATGGGCTACTTGACATTTTTGTACGTTTACGAACATTTTCTTATGTTTTCGCCCTTTTTTTACGTATTCGCCCGGTTTTTTACGTTTTCGCACGTTTTTTTACGTTTTCGTCTGTATTTTTACATTTTCGTCGTTTTCTTACGTTTTCGTCTGTTTTCTTACGTTTTCGTTTGTTTTCTTACGTTTCTTACGTTTTCGTCTGTTGTTTTACGTTTTCGTCCGTTTTTCTACGTTTTCGTCCGTTTTTCTACGTTTTCGTCCGTTTTTTACGATTTCGTCTGGTTTTTTATGTTTTCGTCCGTTTTTTTACGTTTTCGCCAGTTTTTTTACGTTTTTGCCTGTTTTCTTACATTATTTTACGTTTTCGTTCGTTTTCTTACGTTTTTGTCCGTTGTCTTACATTTTCGTCCGTTGTTTTACGTTTTCGTTCGTTGTTTTACGTTTTCGTCTGTTTTTTACGATATCATCTGGTTTTTTATGTTTTCGTCCGTATTTTTACTTTTTCGTCTGTATTTTTACGTATTCGACCGCTTTTTACGTATTCGTCCATTTTTTACGATTTCGTCTAGTGTTTTATGTTTTCGTCCATTTTCTTACGTTTTCATCCGTTTTCGTTCGTTTCTTACGTATTCGTTCGTTTTTTACGTTTTCGTCTGGTTTTTTACGTTTTCGTCCGTTTCTTTCGTTTTCGTCCGGTTTTTTACGTTTTCGTCCGTTTCTTTTGTTTTCGTCCGTTTTTTTCGTTTACGTCTGTTTTTTATGTTTTCGTCGGTTTTTACGTTTTCGTACGTTTTTTTACGTTTTTGTCCGTTTTTACGTTTTCGTACGTTTTTTTACGCTTTCGTAAAAAAGAAATGTGCGGAAACAGACGAAAACAAAACGAAACCGTAAAAAAAGGCGAAAACGTAAAAAACAATCGTAAAAACCCGTACGAAGCGTAAAAAACAGACGAAGACGTAAAAAATGGACGAAAACGAACAAACGGGCGAAAACGTAAAAAACAGAAGAAAATGTAAAAAAACCAGACGAAATCGTAAAAAAAACGGACGAAATCGTAAAAAAGCGTACGAAAACGTAAAAAATGAGCTAAAACGTAAAAAACAGACGAAAACGTACTGTAAGAAACCAGACGATAACGAAAAAAAGGGTGAAAACGTAAAAAAAACGGCGAAAACGTAAAAAACCGTGCGAAAATGTAAAAAAACCAGTGAAAACGTAAAAAACAGACGAAAACGTAAAAAACCAGAAGAAATCGTAAAAAACCAGACGAAATCGTAAAAAACAAACGAAAACGTAAAAAAAGCATACGAAAACGTAAAAAAACGAGCGAAAACGTAAAAAACAGACGAAAACGTACGAGAGCGTAAGAAACCGGACGAAAACGTAAAAAAACGGGTGAAAACGTAAAAGAACAGGCGAAAATGTAAAAAAACAAACGAAAGCGTAAAAAACAAAACAAAAACGTAAAAAACCAGACGAAATTGTAAAAAAACGGACGAAAACGTAAAAAACGTGCGAAAACGTAAAAAAACGTGCGAAAACGTAAAAAACAGATGACATCATTAAAAAACGGACGATAACGTAGAAAAGTAGAGGAAACGTTCGAAAACGTGCAAAAACGTGAAAAAACGAGACAAAAAAGAAAAAGAATAATAAAGCATAGAACAAAGAAAGAAAAAGAAATGGGACAAAAAAGGTTTGGCCATTTGTGCAAAATTCGCCCTCTTATTTATCATTTCCGCCGATTTAGCCCATTCATATTTCTCCCTCCGCCCATAAGAGCCCATAACAAAATAAGGGTGTGGCAAAAAACGCCCATAACTTTTTAAAAAGTGTCAAAAAACGACCATAAGTTGCTATTTGGGCAAATTTTGCCACCTCTAGTTGTGCAGGTAACGGATATTCACAAAAGGAAAAAAATAAGGCAAAAAGTACAAAATCGAGCACGAGACTGGAAAGAGCATGAGAAAATGACGCCGATGACGGACACGTGTCACAAATTCGATTCCTAAATTCGGAAGTGAGAAACGTGTCTAAAATACTCAATTTTGGTAACACTGTTCTCGAACAACACTAATATCGGACAATAAGAATCTCGGAAAAACTAATCTCAGAAATTCGGAATCTTTCTCGGACAACACTAAACTCGGTAAGTTGAATCTCGGATAATACTATTTCTCGAACAACATTATAACTCGGATAACACTAAATTCGATAAGATCAAAATTCGATAAACACGCATTTTGACAAAACTTTTTAATCAAAATTCGATATAACAATCACGATAAAACCGTAATAATATCAATTTTGATTAAATTTGATCCGTTTAAGATGTTCCGAAAATGAGTACTACAATTTTGATGAAACCGAAAATGTAACACTTTTGAATTAAAAAATGACCACAATTTTGATAAAACCAAAAATTATGCTCACTTTACAATTCACAAAACCGTATGTTAATGTCAAAAATGATTCTTTTTCCCATTTATCACAATTTCGATAAAACCAAAGTTGTGACAAAAACGTAATGTGATATCGAAATTTATTTTTCTATCACAATTCTCGATAAAACCAAAAACTCGTGTATCTATCACAACGATTATGCTTACATCTGAGTGTGAAACTTGTTTCTAATACTCACTTTTCGATAAAACCAAAAAATGTGTAATAGATCAATCTCGGTAACATGTTCCGAAAATGATATAAAGCACCTAAAATAGGTTTTTCGATAAAACCAAAAACACGTATATCTATTACAACTCAATCTAACAATAACCAGGCTGCCGAAAATGAGACTACTACGATAAACTCCTTCAAATCAACCAATAACCTTGTCGAATTTGTAGAAAAAGCAAGAAGGATACCGAAATTACTCAAAATAACCAATACGATCACGTCTTGTCCATAACTGCTGTAAAAAATGATTAGAAGCATGTAATAAAACATCAAAATTGCTCAAAATGCTCAAATCACTAATCGAAACCACCGTAATCCACAGAGAATCAAGTACGTCATCCTCGATCACTTACGAAATCACAAATAAGATCACTCTTAATCTCTATTGGTGTTTGATACCACTTGTTAGGTCTTAATTTAGCTTGAATTTTTTTTTGAACGGAAACTTTTATTAAAGAAAACCAACTAGGAAGAAGCTAGAGGAGAATTACAAGGAAAT
>BQNB010052750.1:0-31339 GCA_026074375.1 Tanacetum coccineum | reverse complement strand
TTGAAAACTTTAACTACTAAAAAGCTTCTAGATCTACCAAACTAAATAATAAGCTCTCGAAAATAAGGGTGCTCAAGACTTAAAGAATAAGCCGAGTAGAAGACTCATGACACCCTTTTTAGCATTCGAATCGAGCATAAGAAAGAAATAAGCTAAATAAGAAAAGAAAATGAAAATAAGCAAAAGCTTATTTGGATAATATGAGCTTAGAACTAAATCAAATAAGGCAAAGGAATGCTTATTTGAAGTAAGAATAAGCTAGGAGAAAACTAGAAGTAATAATAAGCAATAATTAGCTTAAAAAGGAAAAGAGAAGAAAATAGAGGATTAGAAAAAGAATAAGCCGTAAGTCAATAAGCACTTTAATCTTCAAAACATCTTCATTAATAAGCTAAAAAAGTGGATTACAATAAGCTAAATAAGCTATAAAAGCTTTTACAATAAGCTAAATACTATACTATACTACTCCTAAAACTAACATATACTACTAATTTTTAATAAACTAAATCTAATACTAAATTCTCACTATTCAAACAGCTGCTGCGTGCTTCATTTATAGCCTCCAAGTGGGAGGGGCAATTTCGTCCTTTCAAGTATTCAACCATTCATATTGCTAGATCTGCGGGTATTATAGTCTTTTTCAACTCCACCAACCGCCTCATGATTGCCAATGATTGGCACGGATCCATACACGCCTGACCTCGTACTGACACACGCACACCTCGTACTGACACACACTAGTGCCACGTGTCACGCTCTGATTGGTCCAGCCGCCACCTGAACAATACCTCGTACTGACGTGTCTGCCACCTAGAACTGCTACATTACATCGTACCTGTACATCTGACACCAATCATTAGAAGCGCCACGTGTCACCACCTGAGTGGTGCCACGTGGCATTTTTACTGTTCCCCACCGTCACCGGTCAACCTCCGGTCAACCGCCGCCGGACCACCGATCAACGGTAGTCTACGGCGGCAGTCAACGGTGGACAACGACGGTCAACGCCGCCGGACCACCGGTCAACGGTGGCAGACCACCGGTCAACCACCGCTAGACCACCGTTGGACCACCGCCGGACCACCGGTCAACGGTGGTTGACCGCCAGTCAAGGCGGGTCAACAGTTGGGCCGAGTCAGGTCGGGTATTGGGCCGGGTCGAGTATTGGGCTGGATCGGGCCAAGTATTGGGCCGGGTCAAGTTTGGGCCATGGGCCGGGTCGGATCGCCACGTGTCAGTTTCCACGTCAGCAGGTGGGACCCACTTGCTGACATGTCAACCCACGTGGCAGCCACGTGTCGCTGACGTGGCAACGAGGGGATAAACCCTCAGCATGTTTCGAACCGGTGACCTCTTGGATAAGAGGCTATGCACACTACCGCTGTGCCAGGCATAGCCTCGTATAATTATATGCAAAATTTAATATATAAGCTCATTTTAACTTGGTCTGGTCCATTATAACTAAAGGTTCAAACAGGGACGAAAAAGGTTCAAAATAAAAAGGTTTAAATATAAAAGGCCGGTACCGTTGGACTCGTTTTTTCATGCTCTTTCTAATGGTGTGATCGAGGAATATTCATGACTTCGTTTGAACCTCGATAAACGTGAAAACGTCGTCGAAAGTCACCCGAATTTTAACGTTTTTTGCTTCATTTTCAATCCTTTGTACCTGTAAGACATAAAATCGCAAACCAAACATATTTGCAACATAATTAATCATATTTTAGTGTTTTTAGTCCTTTTATAGTGTTTTCTGGGTTATAAAAGATGTGTATTTTAGCGTTCATCAAATAGCCAAGCATATATGTTCGTAAATGTTGTTTTTGTTGATCGCGGTATCATAAGTGAGTCTTAAACCTGTAACTCTCACCAACAATTTTGTTGACATTTTAAGCATCATTTTCAGGTGAGCAAAACGTGTAAAGAGTTAGGAAGATGAATTAGTTGGACCATAGGCTTGCAGTGCGGAATCTATGTTCATTTGTTTTGTCTTGGTTGGTTGCACTATATGAATTTGAATAATAAATGTTGTAGGTGTTATCATGACACTTTGTGTCTTTTATATATTAGATTTTAATTCATTTAGTATTTCTCTATTTTGACGTCTTGTGTTGTGATGATGCCTATTGATCATGCCTTCCGATTCCGCCTTGGCGGGGTGTGACAGATTGGTATCAGAGCCACAAGTTATAGAGAACTTGGTGGTTGGCCTAGACTATAACTTAGGAACCTTCATATAGTTGTATTTTAGGATCTATGTGTTTACATGTATGTAACTAGTATATACTTTCATATATTTAAAAGTTTTTATTTGTCTATTTTGTCTACTACTTCCTAGTAATATATATATATATATATATATATATATATATATATCTATTTTTATATTATTGTGGTTCACTATTATTTAAGTACGGAATATGAATTGCACCTTTTGGGTACTTATTTTATGTGTTTTTGTTTCTTGCTCACTTATGAGTACGATCTCGACTTGTGAGTGATTCGAAAACGAGAGATCTAGAATGGGAGCCTATTGAAGAGGAGCGTCTCGAGGAACCAAATGAGGGATGGATGTTAGGAGAATCGAAGAAGAGGTCGATCCGGATTTCCTCTCGGATGCTCATAGTAGGACTGGTCCCGCGGAGTCGGTGACTCTTGTGAAAGCAAGGTCAAACCCGAGCGAGGCCCAGCATAATTTTATTTCGTCTGTTATCTCTACACGTCGCGGTCGTCGGTGAATTCACTTGGATTTTTCTGTATTTAGGGTTTGGAATCTTCGTCCTTCTTTCTACGTTTTGGGATTTCATCCTTATATGTATATGTGTTGTTTTGATGGAGTATTATGTTAGAATTGTATGAGATTTGCTATGTGGTACGTTTGTATAAATGTATGTTATCGTCGAGATGTGTAGTCTTGGGAGTAAGTATACGTGTGTAAAAGATGCAATTATAATTATGGTGGTCAACATAATTATAAATGCATCACACACGTGGACTTGTGACCTTAATTACATTGATCGATGTTATGTGTTATGTGGTAGTGTAAGATGTGTTATGATGGGATGTAATTTGGATAGTTGAGTGGATAGTAAGATTTCCTTTCTATCTATTGTTTGTGGATATCGTGGATACCGGTTGGTATTATCGTTGCAATTCGTAAGTTGGTTTGATAACTCATGTCCGTCAAGATACCTAACTCTCGCGTTAGTATTCCTTGTTGGTATTATGATAGAACTGGTGTTCTATGTCCTCCGTTCAACGTTTCGATTTGCTTCTTTTGTCAAGAGTAATGGTACTCTTTGATTTCTGTTCTTTGATCGTTATTATGGGTGAGTCTCTACGATTTAGTTGGTTCATGATGTTTCTACTTGAGTTTCGTTGGTACGTGTTCATTTTCAAATGATATTTTGGTGTTGAAGTTCTTAAGTTGTTTGAAGTCTCTTTTCGAGATAATAATGTCTTTTGTTTTTGGTCACGCGTTTCTGTTACTAACACACTATGGAAAACCTTTTTGAAATAATAATAATGTTGAAGTGATTTTTGTATTTAATGAGATATTTGTTAAGTGTCAAAAAATTTGTTTTAAATTGAATTATACAAATAATATGCAACACATTTCTTTTTATAGCCATCCCTTGATTTTTTTTATGAAGACTATATTTAAAATAAGTTTATGAAAATTTCATTTAAAATTATTTTTTTTATTTACATTATTAACTAATATGATTTTACTGTTTTAAAAATGACTGATATAAAGTTATGGAAGATAATTATCGCGGGTGAAAAAAAATCGATTTTTGTATAAGGTTCGTATTCTTTTATTTATAGTTCGTGATACGTAGTGTTATTCAATAGGTGTCTCTTGCGTCGATGGTACGTTTGTTGTGTCGATGGTTTGTTTTTTTTCTTATCAATACATACATTCGGTTTGATTTTCCTATGAGTTTTTGTGATTTTTGATTTTTTACCAAAAATTGGTACATGTAAAGTCTTGGTATTTGTTCATAGTTGGTTCGATATTCGTGCATTACACTATTTGATTTACCGTGGTCCTTCGAATTCGTTTGATGTCCGTATTATGTGATCTTAGAGTTGATGTTAGTTCACATCTTCTGAGTTGTGCCTATGTGATTGAGGTAGTGAAACGGATGAGTTAAGTTGTTAGAATTAGAAGGTTCTCATTTCACTATAGATCTAGTATCGTTGGTTATGAGAGGGTTAATATAGTCATATGAGAGAATTGGTTGTGAAGTATAAGGCTGAGAAAGTATGCCATGAGGAGATGGTTAAAATGCCTTTGGTAGATTTGAAGGTGCTAGAGGTTCGTAGGGAAACGAACTAATGTGAATGCGAGGTCTCGTAAGAGTACCAAAATAGATGAGTCGAAATTATATGATATACATGTAGTATGTGAGTTCCCCAAAGTGTTCTCTAAGGATTCAATAGGTTTACCCCTTGGCGTGAAGTAGAATTTCGTATAGAGTTAGTACAAGGAGCGACACCGATTGCGAAGGCCCGTGTCGTTTGGCGCCTACAGAGATGAAAGAGTTGTTGGAATAATTGCAAGAGCTACAAGGTAAAGGTATTAATTGACCTAGTTATTCGCTATGATGAAGCACATGTATTGCTTGTCAATACGTAGGATGGGTCGTTTAGGATGTGCATAGATTATCGCGAGTTGAGTAAGATGGATCTTTATTCGGGTTGTCACCAAATGAGGGTGCACGAAGATGAAATTCCAAATACTGCTTTTAGGATGCGTTATGGACGCTATGAGTTTACGGCTATGGCTTTTTGGGTTGACCAATGCACCAGCGATTTTCATGGACGTAATGAATCGGGTGTGCTAACCGTATATAGGCAAGTTGTCATCATGATTAACGATGACATTTAGGTCTACATGAAGTCTAAGAAGGAGCACGAGTCGCATTTGAAGATGAATTTGGAGCTGCTGAAGAAAGAGAAGGGTCATGTGAAGCCCAACAAGGTCGAAGCGGAGTGAAGAGGAAGCTTTTCGGAAGTTGTAGGAACAATATGGGTAATGAGCCGATCTTGGCATTACCGGAAGGATTAGACAATTTCGTAAGGATGCGTAGAGCAAGGGTTAGGATGCTTGCTTAGATGAAGAGAGAATGTGATTGCTTATACGACGCGACAACTGGAGATTCATGTAAAGAACGACACGACTCATGTTATGGGCTTAGGTGTGATGGTTTTGCTCTAAAATGATAGAGGCATTATGTGTACGAGACGAAGAGTGTGATCTATACGGGTCATAAAAGTCTCTAACACATTTCAATCAGAAGGATTGAACGTGAGGCAGAGACGATGGATGGAGTTATTTAGGGGTTGTTATTGCAAGACCAAGTACCATGTGGGAAAAGGCAGACGTAGTTGTTGATGCATGGAGTAAGAAAGGAGGAGTGAAGCCAAGACGAGTTTGAGATATATGTATGACGATCCAAGCTGAGATTAGAGAGGAGATGTTAGTGGTATAGGTTGAGACGTCCAAAGCAAAGAATGCGTCAACAGAGATGTTGCGTGGCTTGGACTAACAAATGGAGAAAAGTGATGGTGGTGGGTTATAATTTTTGGATAGAATTTGGATTCTTATGGTAGGCGATGTAAGGACTTTGATTATGGAGGAGGCGCATGCGATGAGGTATTATGTTCGTCCTGGAGAAAGTAAGATGATTGGACTTGAGTTGGAGCAAGAGACGACTAAGGTAGTCGTGATTTAGGAAAGGCCTAAGGAAGCCAAAGATCGTCAAGAGAGTTAAGTTGATAGTAGAAATGACACTTTTAGGGTTTAGTGTTGGTGATCATGTTATGATGAAAGTCTCACCTTGAAAAGGTATAGTACGTTTTGGTAAGAAAGGTGAGTTAGCACCTAGGTATATAGGACCATTTTAGATTCTTGAAAGGATTGGCCCTGTAGCTTATCAGTTAAGATTGCCCGATGAGCTGAGTATCGGGAGTTATTTGAGTGGTGTTAAAATTACGAGAAAACTTGAAATCGCGATGAATTTTTTTAGGACGTTGAGCTTGTATCAACTCATATCTTAATTTCAAAACAGTTCTTGTTTGATGAGTTGCGGGATTAAGATATGAATCACGTTGTTACACAACTTAAGGTTTTTGAGGAATTTTCTCGAGGACGGGCGAGGTTCATGTAGTTGGATGTTTCTCTTCGTTTATAGTTGTTATGTTTCTATTCGTATATTTGTGTGGGTAAGAAAAGTTATTAGCAGTAAGATTCCAATAGTTAAAGTTAGTTGGAATTCAAAGCGTAACTTTGAGTTAACATGGGTATGGGAGGACTACTTGAAAGATAAGTATCCTCGATTATTTGTTTGGTAATGATAAAGTTGAACCTTTTGGTTAAATCTCGGGACGAGATTTCCTAAAGGAGGGGATACTGTGACAACCGTGGTTTGAGCCGGTTGGTCAGTTTGTTTAGAATTTATTTGAAGCGTTTATGTGTGTTCTTTATGTGTTTTATGTGTTTTGTGAGAGATATGTGTATGAGATTGAAGTACATGATTTATGAATCATGGTACTAGTTGAAATGAGATTGAATGGAAATGAGATCATTTGGAAGCTTTGCGTAGTTTCAAATGTCGTGTACGTAATTTTCTGTGTACGTACTATATATATAATACATATTATATATATATATTATGTTAGTATTTTAGTGATTTTAGAGTACTTTCCATTTTTAGAAATAATTGGAAGTGAAGGCTTGTTAGAAATCTAGTTAGAAAGTTCAAGGTTTAGCGAAATAAGCAAAGGTTTTAACCTAGAATCAAAAAATATAGGTATTAAAGTTGTAAATAATAATAAATAAATAAAAATTATAATAGAAAAAAAACGAATTTTAGTAAAAGAAAATAAAAAGGAAAAGTCCTATAAATACAAATCAAACTTAAACCAAATCACTTTGATTTTTCCTCTCCTTCCCTTGTCCGGTCGAACAACACAAAACAAGAAGAACACCCCAAAAAAATTTAGGGTTTTGATTTTGAAGAGTTAATGTATTGTTTTCTAAATTTTTCAATACAATTGATTTTAATTAAAGTAAAAATCATTAAGGATGGATTAGGTTATTGTAAATAATCTATAATTAAGAGGTTTTGATCATCAAAAATTGTTTAGGGATAAAAATTTTGGTTTTGGGTAAGTTAATTAGGGTTAATTATGCTAAATTCGGAATAGAAATATGGGCAGAATTTTAGGTCAACTTGTGATAGCCATATCTCGGTCATACGTATAGCTTTTATTGATTTTATTGAGCCTAAAATTAACTACAGAGAGCCTACTTTCCAACCCAAGTGGTTTCATGAACTAAAAGTGAGTGGAAGTTAGTCAAATTAATCAAACAAGATTCTTTGTCAAAACTGAGTTTTCAGGGCAGATTCTAAGTTGTGTTTGTGAGGTCAAAAACCACATCAAAATAGCTTTTTAATTGATGGGCTCGCTACTGTAGCAAGTTCATGATGTTTATGATTTTCTATAATTTTTGTAGAATTTTTCTAAGTGTTTAAATAGGTCTGCTCAAGCTAAACTTTTTGAAGGTCTAATCAGGTCAAATTATGGACACTTTGTGATGTTGAATTTTTATAAAATGGTTACACTCACTATTATTTTTATCCAAAAATCGTAGAAGCTCACAACTCATTGGGGAGCTATGGAATGTAAGGAGAAGAACTAATTAGGTGTTTTAATATTTTATTTGGAGTCATATTGTGATCATAAAAACGGGATAAAATATAGATTGTTGAGATGTAGGTTTTATAAGGTAACTTGAGGTTAGCAAGTTGTGAAGATTATATAGATGAGTTAAATCAAGATAGAGTATAAAGTATTAATCGTTGTGATTGTTACATCAACTTGGGTGAGAGACCTAATCGATGGTAACATGTGTATATTGTTTTGTATAGATTATTTGCAAGGTTAATTGAAAAGTTTTGATTTGCTTTGCATCGAGGTGAGTTTTACAGTCCCACTTTTTACTTATATTTTGGTATAAAAATGATGTAAAACTATTTTTGAATTATGAACCGTGATATGTGTTTTTAAGTGTCGAACTATATGATTGCTATTGCTATGTGATATGAATTATGGTAAGGCGTGTGCATTGTGAGGATGGCATGGCCTAGTGTGAGACCCGAACGGACTTAGCTAGTCAAGCGGGTTAGTCTTGCGCGGAGACAGATTGTTGGACAGAGGGGTACGATCCACCCCAGATGATAGTAATTGTGGGACGGAGGGGTATGATCCACCCCAGATAAATGTGAATTTAATTTCTGATAGAATAGCCATGCATATATGTTTGTAAATGTTTTGTTGATCGCGGTGTCATATGTGTGTCTTAAACCTGTAACTCTCACCAACAATTTTGTTGATGTTTTAGGCATCATTTTCAAGTGAGCAAAACGTGTAAAGATTTAGGAAGTGGTATTAGCTGGACCATAGGCTTGCATTGCGGAATCCATGTTCATTTGTTTTGTTTTGGTTGGTTGCACTATATGAATTTGAATGATAAATATTGTAGGTGTTATCATGACACTTTGTGTCTTTCATATATTGTATTATTTAAGTACCTAATATGAATTGTACCTTTTGGTATTATTTATGTGTTTTTGATTTCTTGCTCACTTATGAGTACGATCTCGACTTGTGAGTGATTCGACAACGAGAGATGTAGAATGGGAGCCGATTGAAGAGGAGCGTCTTGAGGAACCAAATGAGGGATGGATGTTAGGAGAATCAAAGAAGAGTTCGATCCGGATTTCCTCTCAGATGCTCATAGTAGGACTGGTCCCGCGGAGTCGGGTGACTCTTGTAAAAGCAAGGTCAAACCCGAGCGAGGCCCATCATAAGTTTATTTCGTCTGTTATACACGTCACGGTCATCGGTGAATTCACATGGAATTTTCCGTATTTAGGGTTTGGAATCTTTGTCCTTCTTTCTATCGTTTTGGGATTTTATCCTTATGTGTATATGTGTTGTTTTGATGGAGCATTATGTTAGAATTGTATGAGATTTGCTATGTGGTGCGTTTATATAAATGTGTGTTATCGTCGAGATGTGTAGTATTAGAAGTAAGTATACGTGTGCAAAAGATGCAATTATAATTATGGTGGCCAACATAATTATAAAGGCATCACACGTGGACTTGTGACCTTGATTACATTGATCGATGTTATGTGTTATGTGGTAGTGTAAGATGTGTTATGATGGGATGTATTTTGGATAGTTGAGTGGATAGTAAGATTTGCTTTCTATCTATTGTTTGCGGATATCGTGGATACCGGTTGGTATTATCGTTGCATTTCATAAGTTGGTTTGATAGCTCATGTCCGTCAAGATACCTAACTCTCGTGTTAGTATTCCTTGTTGGTATTATGATAAAACTGGTGTTCGAGATAATAGTGTCTTTTGTTTTGAGTCATGCGTTTCTGTTAGTAACACACTATGGAAATTTTTTTTTGAAATAATAATAATGTTGAAGTGATTTTTGTATTTAATGAGATATTTGTTAAGTGTCAAAAACTTTGTTTTAAATTGAATTATACAAATAATATGCAACACATTTCTTTTATAGCCATCCCTTGATTTTTTTTGTGAAGACTATATTTAAAATAAGTTTATGAAAATTTCATTTAAAATTATTTTTAAAAAGTGATTTACATTATTAACTAATATGATTCTACTGTTTTAAAAATGACTGATATAAAGTTATGGAAGATGATTCTCGCGGGTGAAAAAAAATCGATTTTTTTGTAAAAGGTTCGTATTCTTTTATTTATAGATCGTGATACGTTGTGTTATTCAATAGGTGTCTCTTGCGTCGATGGTACGTTTGTTGTGTCGATGGTTTGTTTTTTCTTCTTCTTATCAATACATACATTCGGTTTGATTTTCTTTTGAGTTTTTGTGATTTTTGAATACATGTAAAGTCTTGGTATTTGTTCATAGTTGGTTCGATATTCGTGCATTACCCTATTCGATTTACAGTGGTCCTTCGAATTCGTTTGATGTCCGTATTATGTGATCTTAGAGTTGATGTTAGTTCACATCTTCTGAGTTGTACCTATGTGATTGAGGTAGTGAAACGGATAAGTTAAGTTGTTAGAATTAGAAGGTTCTCGTTTCACTATAGATCTAGTACCGTTGGTTATGAGAGGGTTGATATAGTCATATGAGAGAATTGGTTGTGAAGTATAAGGCTGAGAAAGTATGCCATGAGGAGATGGTTAAAATGCCTTTGGTGTATTTGAAGGTGCTGGAGGTTCGTGGGGAAACAAACTAATGTGAATGCGAGGTCTCGTAGGAATACCAAAGTAAATGAGTCGAAATTATGTGATATACGTGTAGTATGTGAGTTCCCCAAAGTGTTCTCTAAGGATTTAATAGGTTTACCCCTCGGCGTGAAGTAGAATTTCGTATAGAGTTAGTACAAGGAGTGACACCGATTGCGAAGGCCCGTGTCATTTGGCGCTTACGGAGATGAAAAAGTTGTTGGAATAATTGCAAGAGCTACAAGGTAAAGGTTTTAATCGACCTAGTTATTCGCTATGAGGAAGCACATGTATTGCTTGTCAATACGTAGGATGGGTCGTTTAGGATGTGCATAGATTATCGCGAGTTGAGTAAGATAGATCTTTATTCGGACTGCCACCAAATGAGGGTGCACGAAGATGAAATTCCAAAGACTGCTTTTAGGATGCGTTATGGATGCTATGAGTTTATGGCTATGCCTTTTTGGGTTGACCAATGCACCAGTGATTTTCATGGACATAATGAATCGGGTGTGCTAGCCGTGTTGAGAATCGTTTAGCCCATCTAGGATATAATAACATTGAATGACATGAAGCACAGCGGAATAACAAATAAGAACATCAATGTTATCACAAGGTTTTCTTTATTGATCTACTAATAAACTATAAACTAATAAACTAGCTAACTACTAATACACACGATTTCTTTGTGTGTCTAGACTCTCATTGGAGAAGTCTAACTATGAATGGATACTGGAAACCTATGTCTATGATCTCTTTATATAGGGAGAGATCATGACTTACAAAGGAAGATAATTAATAGATAAGGAAACTATTTAAATTACATTAAACCACATTAAGATGTTTCCTAATCTTTATCCTGTAGAATATTTGACCAAACCTTCATTAAACCACATTAAGATGTTTCCTAATCTTTATCCTATAGAATATTTGACCAAATCTTCATTCCTTTGTAGAATTCCTCCTTTTCCTTTTAAGTCCTTCATCTTTCATATGTTTTGTCTTATCAACTCAAGTATAATTCCCAACAAGCCGTATATAGGTAAGTTGCCATCATGTTTAACGACGACATTTAGGTCTACATGAAGTCTAAAAAGGAGCACGAGTCGCATTTGAAGATGAATTTGGAGCTGCTGAAGAAAGAGAAGTGTCATATGAAGCCTAACATGGTCAAAGTGGAGTGAAGAGGAAGCTTTTTGGAAGTTGTAGGAACAATATGGGTAATGAGCTGGTCTTGGCATTACCGGAAGGATCAGACAATTTTGTAGTGATGTGTAGAGCAAGGGTTAGGATTCTTGCTTAGACGAAGAGAGAAGGTGATTGCTTATATGACGCGACAACTGGAGATTCATGTGAAGAACGACACGACTCACGTTATGGACTTAGGCGTGATGGTTTTACTCTAAAGTGATAGAGGCATTATGTGTGCGAGATGAAGTGTGTGATCTATACGGATCATAAAAGTCTCTGACACATTTTTAATCAGAAGGATTGAACCTGAGGCAGAGACGATTGATGGAGTTATTTAGGGGTTGTTATTGCGAGACCAAGTACCATGTGGGAAAGGGCGGACGTAGTTGTTGATGCATGGAGTAAGAAAGGAGGAGTAAAGCCAATACGAGTTTAAGATATATGTATGACGATCGAAGCTGAGATTAGAGAGAAGATGTTAGTGGTATAGGTTGAGACGTCCAAAACAGAGAACGCGTCAACAGAGATGTTGCGTGGCTTGGACTAACAAATGGAGAAAAGAGATGATGGTGGGTTATAATTTTTGGATAGAATTTAGATTCTTATGGTAGGCGATGTAAGGACTTTGATTATAGAGGAGGCGCATGCGACGAATTATTCTGTTCGTCCTGGAGTGAGTAAGTTGTAATATGATCTTAGGTATATGAATTGGTGGCCGAGTATGAGGAAGAATATAGCTGGTGGTGTTAGTAAGTATTAAGCGTGATTGGAAGTAGAAGATGAGAATCAAAGGTCTTCAAGTTGTTACTACAACCTGAGATACCCGATTGGAAGTGGAAAATGAAAGATTAACTATGGATAGTAAATCTAAGTTATCAAGATCGAGTAGTGGATGCGATGCGATTTGGGTGATAGTCGATAGACTGACTAAGTTATCCCATTTTCTAGCAATACGAAAAGAATATAAGATGGAGTAGTTGGCAAGGTTGTATGTAGATGAGACAATTGCAAGACATGGAGTGCACGTGTAGAGCATTCCTAATAAAGATTGAATGTATATTGAGGTTTTAGAAAGGGATGTAGAAGTCGTTAGGAACACGAGTAGATATGAGTACTGCCTACCATCCATAGACTGATGGTCAGAGTGAGCGTACTTTTCGGACATTGGAAAATATGTTTAGAGCTTGTGTGAGAAATTTGGTGGTAGTTGGGATACTCACTTTCCGTGAGGTGAGTTTTCCTACAAAGATAGTTATCATTTGAGTATTCGAGGTGTTTTTATTAGAGGTATTGTATAGAAGAAGAGGTAGGTCGCCTGTTTTATAGGCTGAGATTGGAGAAAGTAAGATGATTGGACTTGAGTTGGAGCAAGAGACGACTAAGGTAGTCATGATTAAGGAAAGGCCTAAGGAAGCCAAAGATCATCAAGAGAGTTAAGTTGATAGTAGAAATGAAAATTTTAGGGTTTAGTGTTTATGATCATGTTATGACGAAAGTCTCACCTTGGAAAGGTATAGTACGTTTTGATAAGAAAGGCGAGTTAGCACCTAGGTCCATTTGAGATTCTTGAAAGGATTGGCCCTGTAGCTTATCGGTTAAGATTGCCCAATGAGCTGAGTATCGGAAGTTATTTAAATGGTGTTAAAATTATGAGTAAACCTGAAATCGCGATGAATTTTTTTAGGACGTTGAGCTTATATCAACTCATATCTTAATTTCAAAATAGTTCTTGCGGGAATAAGATATGAATCACGATGTTACACAACTTAAGGTTTTTGAGGAATTTCCTCGAGGACGGGCGAGGTTCATGTAGTTGGATGTTTCTCTTCGTTTATAGTTGTTATGTTGCTATTCGTATATTTGTGTGGGTAAGCAAAGTTATTAGCAGTAAGATTCCAATAGTTAAAGTTAGTTGGAATTCAAAGCGTAACTTTGAGTTAACATGGGTATGGGAGGACTACTTGAAAGATAAGTATCCTCGATTATTTGTTTGGTAATGATAGAGTTTAACCTTTTGGTTAAATCTCAGGACGAGATTTCCTAAAGGATGGGATACTGTGAAAACCGTGGTTTTAGCCGGTTGGTAAGTTTGTTTAGAATTTATTTAAAGTGTTTATGTGTGTTCTTTATGTGTTTTATGTGTTTTGTGAGAGATATGTGTATGAGATTGAAGTACATGATTTATGAATCATGGTACTAGTTGAAATGAGATTGAATGGAAATGAGATCATTTAGAAGCTTTGCGTAGTTTCAAATGTCGTGTACGTAATTTTCTGTGTACGTACTATATATATATAATACATATTATATATATTATGTTAGTATTTTAGTGATTTTAGAGTACTTTCCATTTTTAGAAATAATTAGAAGTGAAGGCTTGTTAGAAATCTAGTTAGAAAGTTCAAGGTTTAGCGAAATAAGCAAAGGTTTTAACCTAGAATCAAAAAAATATAGGTATTAAAGTTGTAAATAATAATAAATAAATAAAATTTATAATAGAAAAAAAAATGAATTTTAGTAAAAGAAAAGAAAAAGGAAAAGATATCCTAATTAGATTACAACTTGTTTTTGGTAATTATCTTTTAAGGCCTATAAATACAAATCAAACCTAAACCAAATCACTTTGATTTTTCCTCTCCTTCCCTTGGCCGGTCGAACAACACAAAACAAGAAGAAAACCCCAAAAAAAATTAGGGTTTTGGTTTTTAAGAGTTAAGGTATTGTTTTCTAAATTTTTCAATACAATTGATTTTATTTAACGTAACAATCATTAAGGATGGATTAGGTTATTGTAAATAATCTGTAATTAAGAGGTTTTGATCATCAAAAATCATTTTAGGGATAATAATTAGGGTTTTGGGTAAGTTAATTAGGGTTAATTATGCTAAATTCGGAATAGAAATCTGGGCATAATTTTAGGTCATCTTGCAAGAGCCATATCTCGGTCACACGAATAGCTTTTATTCTGCCTAAAATTAACTACAGAGAGTCTACTTTCTAACCCAAGTGGTTTCATGAATTAAAAGTGAGTGGAAGTTAGTCAAATTAATCAAACAAGATTCGCTGTCAAAACTGAGTTTTCAGGGCAGATTCTGAGTTGTATTTGTGAGGTCAAAAACCATATCAAGACGTCTTTTTAATTGATGGGCTTGCTACTGTAGAAAGTTCATGATGTTTATGATTTTCTAAAAATTTTGTATAATTTTCCTAAGTGTTTAAATGGGTCTGTTCAAGCTAAACGTTTTGAAGGTCGAATTAGGTCAAATTCTGAACACTTTGTGATGTTGAATTTTTATAAAATGGTTACACTCACTATTATTTTTATTCAAAAATCATAGAAGCTCACAACTCATTGGGGAGCTATGGAATGTAAAGAGAAGAACTAATTAGGTGTTTTAGTATTTTATTTGGAGTCATCTTTTGACTATAAAAACGGGATAAAATGCAGAAAGTTAAGATTTAGGTTTTATAAGGTAACTTGAGGTTAGCAAGTTGTGAAGAGTATATAGATGAGTTAAATCAAGATAGGGTATAGAGTATACATCGTTGTGATTGTTACATCGAATTGGCTGAGAGACCTAATCGATGGTAACATGTGTGTATTGTTTTGTATAGATTATTTGCAAGGTTAATTGAAGAGTTTGGATTTGCTTTGCATCGAGGTGAGTTTTATAGTCTCACTTTTTTACTTATATTTTAGGATGGAAATGATGCAAACTGTTTTTGAATTATGAACCGTGATATGTGTTTTTAAGTGTCGAACTATATGATTGCTATGTGCTATTGCTATGTGATATTAATTGTGGTAAGGCATGTGTATGTGAGGATGACATGACCTTGTGTGAGACCCGAACGGACTTAGCTAGTCAAGTGGGTCAGTCTTGCGCGGAGATATTCAGTCTTGCGCGGAGATATTCAGTCTTGCGCGGAGATAATTGTGGGATGGAGGGGTACGATCCACCCCAGATAAATGTGAATTTATGTTGTGATAGAATAGCCATGCATATATGTTCGTAAATGTTGTTTTTGTTGATCGCGGTGTCATAAGTGAGTCTTAAACCTGTAACTCTCACCAACAATTTTGTTGACGTTTTAAGCATCATTTTCAGGTGAGCAAAACGTGTGAAGAGTTAGGAAGAGGAATTAGCTGGACCATAGGCTTGCATTGCGGAATCTATGTTCATTTGTTTTGTCTTGGTTGGTTGCACTATATGAATTTGAATGATAAATGTTGTAGGTGTTATCATGACACTTTGTGTCTTTTATATATTGGATTTTAATTCATTTAGTATTTCTCTATTTTGACGCCTTGTGTTGTGATGATGCCTATTGATCATGCCTTGCGATTCCGCCTTGGCGGGGTGTGACAGATTGGTATCAGAGCCACAGGTTATAGAGAACTAGGTGGTTGGCCTAGACTATAACTTAGGAACCTTCATATAGTTGCATTTTAGGATCTATGTGTTTACATGTACGTAACTAGTATATACTTACATATATTTGAAAGTTTTCATTTGTCTATTTTGTCTACTACTTCCTAGTAATATATATATATATATATATATATATATATATATATATATATATATATATATATTGGTTTTCACCATTATTTAAGTACCTAATATGAATTGCACCTTTTGGTATTATTTATGTGTTTTTGTTTTCTTGCTCACTTATGAGTACGATCTCGACTTGTGAGTGATTCGACAACGAGAGATGTAGAATGGGAGCCGATTGAAGAGGAGCGTCTCGAGGAACCAAAGGAGGGATGGATGTTAGGAGAATCGAAGAAGAGGTCGATCTGGATTTCCTCTCGGATGCTCATAGTAGGACTGGTCCCGCCGAGTCGGGTGAATCTTCTGAAAGCAAGGTCAAACCTGAGCGAGGCCCAGCATAAGTTTATTTTGTCTGTTATCTCTACATGTCGCGGTCGTCGGTGAATTCACTCTGATTTTTCCGTATCTAGGGTTTGGAATCTTCGTCCTTCTTTCTATCGTTTTAGGATTTTATCCTTATATGTATATGTGTTGTTTTGATGGAGCATTATGTTAGAATTGTATGAGATTTGCTACGTGGTACGTTTGTATAAATGTATGTGGTATGTGCTTAATTACACATACCATTTTCCATTTAAGTTGGACTTAAATGACCAAAAAACATACCAAAAATACATTGTATTTGTATGTTTTCAGTTATATTGTGCAGGAAACGGATATCCGACAAAAGGACGAAAAACAAAGACAAAAACGACAAAACCGAGCACGGAATGGAAAAGCGTGAAAAGTCAAGGTCAAAGTCAACCAAAAAGTCAACAGTCAAAGTCAAAGCCGAAATCGAAGAAATACTTAATGGGCCTACCCTTACCCATCTAATGGGCCAGGGCAGCCCATTAAGTGTTAACATGAAGACTTATAAGCCCAAAGTTTAATTAATGGCCCAAATTCCCTTTAAATCCAAACGGCCCAATCTGCCAATTTAAATGGCCCAACACATTTTTACAAAGTTAAGCCCTAATCCCTTAACAGCCTTAAGCCATAAAACCCTTTAACACCAAACATCGTTAGTCCTTTAAGTCCTTAGGGATTGTAAGTGAAAACTCACTTATATCCCTCAAGGACCAAAATTGACAAGTCCCAAAAATCTTTATCACCACAAGGACTATTCGTGTAATGCAATGATACAAATAAAGGGGCTAAACTTGCCAATACTCAAAACCTTTTACCAGCTAAAACTAAAACCCAATTTTCCCGCCAATACCCTGTCATCTCCCCTGTCCTTTTCCCCCACCTCGTTTACTGTTCACCCCAGCCAAAACATCACTCTCAAACCCTCACCCCACCTCATATGAGTCCAATTGCCACCTTGGCAATCCCTAACTACACCATTGGCTGAAAATGATCAAGGGTTATGATTTGAGACCTTGGGCACAAAGCAAGATAGATGGCCAAGATTGATTTTGAAGACTATCTCACACAACAAACACAACAGTTGAAGCACTCTCAGTAGAAACACAAGAAGAAGCTCAAGACTAGAACTTTTAGTATAAATAGGCTAGTGTAGCTTATTTACTTTTTTGTCGAATTTTTGTTAAGTCTAAGTTTGTATTAACAAGATTTGTACCATTTTAAATACTGCATTTTAAATACTTGTCTTTTAATTACTTGTCATTTAAATTTCAGCATTGTACTTTTTTTAAAAGCTAATGAAATTTTCAGCTTATCTTTAAATATTGTCATTTAAGTTACTTGTTTTTTAAATACTGTTTGTTAAGCTCTATTATAAGCCCTTGATTCATTCAAAACTTATTTGAAAGCCTATTTACTTTTTTGTCCAAAAATCAAAAAAAAATCACAAAAACTGTCAAGAGCAATGAGCAAGGTTTATTGGGGATGGCCTTGGTTTAGAGCTTCATGGGAAGCACATAGGATTGGTTTTGAGTCTTTGAATCATTGCCAAAAGCTTGGACCCTTGTGAGTTCTCTTTTTCTTATTTTTCAAGTTTTGCTTATTACTGTGCATTTGCTTATTTTATGCTTATTTCTTGCTTAATCTTGCTTATTTATGTCATTTATTGCTTGTTTATCTTTGTTTAATGCTTAAATGTCCTTTGTTCAAGTTTTATGTTAATCTGTCCTTTATATGCTTTTACTTGCTTATTGCTTATTGGCTTATTTCAGTGCTTATCTTTGCTTGTATTGTGCTTATTGTTGCTTAACTTTACTTGGTTATCATCTGTTTTAAACTGTCTTAGCTTAAATCTTTGTAAATCAGTCTAAAAATTAAATTTTCAATCTTAAAGGGGTGTTTGGGATAAGAACTCAAAGTGGGTCATTTTGGTTATTAAACCATCTGGGTCACTTGGGTAATTAGCACAAGCCATTTTAAGTTGTCTTAAGCTGTTTTTAAAGGTTTAAAAGTCTAAAAGTTTGTTTTTAAGTTTTTCCTAATAGGACTTTAAAACTGTTGGTGACAAAACAGTATTCTCTTGCTTATTTGATAAAAACTTTTTAACAGGTTTTGAGTATTGTTTTTGTGTTCTTTTTAGTGTCAAAATAGAGTGGTATAAGTGTCTTTCAAGTCTACTTAGTTTTGTTCAAAATCTGTAAAGCTGTCAAGTATTTTTCATAAGTTAAAAAGTCTAATTTTCATTTTCAAATTTAAGTTAGCAAAAAGTGTTTTTAGAGCTTGACTTTTTGAGCATAAGTTCACTTGTTGGTGAACTCCATCTGTTTTAACTTGATTTTTATTTTGAAGCTTATTTGTTAGCTTATTTTCATGCCTGCACATAGCCTTAGGTCTTTTTAAGAAAACCAAATAAATAACAATCTCTGTGAGTAGCCATTTTCCTTAGCCTTTTTCTTGACTTATTTGAATTTCAAACCTTTTTTTATTACTATTCTAGATAGACCTTAAGCTAAGCTTTAAGCCCATATAAGCTGTTAGTCCATAAGGTTCCTCTAAGTGGCTTAAAATTAGGCTAAAAAGCTGTCCCATAGGCTGTGTGACCATCAGTTTGTGCTTATAGCTTATTTGCTTTTTCTGGCTTATCTGCTTTATCTTTTTTGCTTGTTTTTGTTCATCTTTGCTTATTAAGTGTAGGACCCCATCTGTTTTTGCTTATTTATGTTTTGCATTTGCTTATTCACCCTAGAGTAGCAACCAGTTTAGCTCTTTAGAACTTTAAATCTGCCACTTTTCATTTGCTTTTTCTCAGCTTATTTTTGAATTACTAAAAGTTGTTTTTTTAAAGCTGCTTATTTTTGTGTGTTTTACAAGTTTAAAAAAAATATTTTGCAAAAAGGGAGGCCAACCCCACACACTTAACCAACGGCACCAGTAGGGCTATATGTTAGCCCTACTAGTTGCTTTACTTTTATACACATTTTGGACTTTAAGCTAATCAGCCATTTTTGCTTTTTCCTAGCTTATTCCAATAAACTGGGAACTCACTTTTATTTTTCTTAAAACCAGCATAACTTAAAGTATTTTGTATCATTTTTTCAGATTTTTCTCTTTTCATTTAGTAGTTTTAATCAAATTTTCTTTTTAAAACAATTTTTAAATCATAAAAAATTATTAAAAAGTCAAAAAAATATAAATCTTTTTTTCAAAATTTTCTTTTATCACTTAGGACTTAGGAAAATTAAAATTACATTCGTAGGGTTAATTTCTTAGAAATTCGATTTTTAAAGAACGGGATTTGAATCCCGTTCTCGTTTTCTTCGTTTTTTTACTTTAAAAGCTCTCGTTTTAGGATTTTCTTTAATTTTTCTTATAAATTAGTCATTTAGGATTAAGAAAACTTAAAAAATCATTTTAGGATTTAAATTTGTGATAATTTAGTTTTTTTTTAAATCGCGTTTTTAGGATTCCCGTTGTCGTTTTAGGATTTAACTTAAATTGCTTTCGTTTTTAGGTTTTCTTTACTCATTTTTGCATTTTAAGTGTAGAAATTAGAAAATCAAATCCAAAAACCCTTTAACCATTCAAACGCGCGATCACGAACGTTCTCGATTTTCAATTCGCACCTCGTTGGGAGAACGACCCGGGAGATTTTAGATTTTGCTTTGGTCAAAAGCAAATTTTCTTGAAATCTTTTAGAATACTTACTATCATTGATCTTTTTCCTTACGTATTCATCATGTTAGAATTGTATGAGATTTGCTATGTGATGCGTTTGTATAAATGTATGTTATCGTCGAGATGTGTAGTCTTGGGAGTAAGTATACGTGTGCAAAAGATGCAATTATAATTATGGTGGCCAACATAATTATAAAGGCATCACACACGTGGACTTGTGACCTTAATTATATTGATTGATGTTGTGTGTTATGTGGTAGTGTAAGATGTGTTATGATAGGATGTATTTTGGATAGTTGAGTGGATAGTAAGATTTCCTTTATATCTATTGTTTGCGGATATCGTGGATATCGGTTGGTATTACCGTTGCAATTCATAAGTTGGTTTGATAGCTCGTGTCCGTCGAGATACCTAACTCTCGTGTTAGTATTCCTTGTTGGTATTATGATAGAACTGGTGTTCTATGTCCTCCGTTTAACATTTCGATTTGCTTCTTTTGTCAAGAGTAAGGGTGCTCATGATTTTTGTTCTTTGATCATTTTTATGAGTGAGTCTCTATGATTTAGTCGGTTCTTGATGTTTCTTCTTAAGTTTCGTTGGTACATGTTCGTTTTCAAATGATATTTTGGTATAGAAGTTCTTAAGGTGTTTGAAGTCCCTTTTCGAGATAATAGTGTCTTTTGTTTTGAGTCACGTGTTTCTGTTAGTAACACACTATGGAATTTTTTTTTTGAAATAATAAAAATGTTGAAGTGATTTTTGTATTTAATGAGATATTTGTTAAGTGTTGAAAACTTTGTTTTAAATTGAATTATACAAATAATATGCAACACATTTCTTTTATAGTCATCCCTTGATTTTTTTATGAAGACTATATTTAAAATAAGTTTATGAAAATTTCATTTAAAATTATTTTTTTAAAATGATTTACATTATTAACTAATATGATTCTATTGTTTTAAAAATGACTGATATTAAGTTATCGAAGATAATTCAAAAAATCGATTTTTTTATACAAGGTTTGTATTCTTTTATTTATAGGTCGTGATACGTGGTGTTATTCAATAGGTGTCTTTTGCGTCGATGGTACGTTTGTTGTGTCGATGGTTTTTTTTCTTATCAATACATACATTCGGTTTGATTTTCCTTTGAGCTTTTGTGATTTTTGCATTTTTACTAAAAAATTGGTACATGTAAAGTCTTGGTATTTGTTCATAGTTGGTTCGATATTTGTGCATTACCCTATTTGATTTACCATGGTCCTTCGAATTCGTTTAATGTTCGTATTATGTGATCTTAGAGTTGATGTTAGTTTACATCTTCTGAGTTATGACTATGTGATTGAGGTAGTGAAACCGATGAATTAAGTTGTTAGAAATAGAAGGTTCTTGTTTCACTATAAATCTAGTACCGTTGGTTATGAGAGGGTTATAAGGCTGAGAAAGTATGCCATAAGGAGATGGTTAAAATGCCTTTGGTGGATTTGAAGGTGCTGGAGGTTCGTGGGGAAATGAACTAATATGAATGCGAGGTCTCGTAGGAGTACCAAAGTATATGAGTCAAAATTATGTGATATACCTGTAGTATGTGAGTTCCCCAAAGTGCTCTCTAAGGATTTAATAGGTTTACCTGTTGGCGTGAAGTAGAATTTCGTATAGAGTTAGTACAAGGAGCGACACTAATTGCGAAGGCCCGTGTCGTTTGGCCCCTACAGAGATGAAAAAGTTGTTGGAATAATTGCAGGAGCTGCAAGGTAAAGGTTTTAATCGACCTAGTTATTCGTTATAAGGAAGCACATGTATTGCTTGTCAATACGTAGGATAGGTCGTTTAGGATGTGCATAGATTATCGCGAGTTGAGTAAGATAGATCTTTATTCGGACTGTTACCAAATGAGGGTGCACGAAGATGAAATTCTAAAGACTGCTTTTAGGATACGTTATGGACGCTATGAGTTTACGGCTATGCCTTTTTGGGTTGACCAATGCACCAGCGATTTTCAAGGATGTAATGAATCGGGTGTGCTAGTCGTATATAGGCAAGTTGTCATCATGTTTAACGACGACATTTAGGTCTACACGAAGTCTAAGAAGGAGCACGAGTCGCATTTGAAGATGAATTTGGAGCTGCTGAAGAAAGAGAAGTGTCATGTGAAGCCCAACAAGGTCGAAGCGGAGTGAAGAGGAAGCTTTTCGGAAGTTGTAGGAACAATATGGGTAATGAGCCGATCTTGGCATTACCGGAAGGATCAGACAATTTCGTAGTGATGCGTGGAGCAAGGGTTAGGATGCTTGCTTAGACGAAGAGAGAAGGTGATTGCTTATACGACGCGACAACTGGAGATTCATGTGAAGAACGACACGACTCACGTTATGGACTTAGGCGTGATGGTTTTGCTCTAAAGTGATAGAGGCATTATGTGTACGAGATGAAGAGTGTGATCTATACGGATCATAAAAGTCTCCGACACATTTTCAATCAGAAGGATTGAACCTGAGGCAGAGACGATGGATGGAGTTATTTAGGGGTTGTTATTGCGAGACCAAGTACCATGTGGGAAAGGGCGGACGTAGTTGTTGATGCATGGAGTAGGAAAGGAGGAGTGAAGCCAAGACGAGTTTGAGATATATGTATGACGATCCAAGCTGAGATTAGAGAGAAGATGTTAGTGGTATAGGTTGAGACGTCCAAAGCAGAGAACGCGTCAACAGAGATGTTGCGTGGCTTGGACTAACAAATGGAGAAAAGAGATGGTGGTGGGTTATAATTTTTGGATAGAATTTGGATTCTTATGGTAGGCGATGTAAGGACTTTGATTATGGAGGAGGCGCATGCGACGAAGTATTCTGTTCGTCCTGGAGTGAGTAAGATGTAATATGATCTTAGGTATACGAATTGGTGGCCGAGTATGAGGAAGGATATAGCTGGTGGTGTTAGTAAGTATTAAGCGCGATTGGAAGTAGAAGATGAGCATCAAAGGTCTTCAGGTTGTTACTACAACCTGAGATACCCGATTGGAAGTGGAAAAGGAAAGATTAACTATGGATAGTAAATCTAAGTTATCAAGATCGAGTAGTGGATGCGATGCGATTTGGGTGATAGTCGATAGACTGACTAAGTTATCCCATTTTCTAGCAATACGAAAAGAATATAAGATGGAGTAGTTGGCAAGGTTGTATGTAGATGAGACAGTTGCAAGACATGGAGTGCACGTGTCGAGCATTCCTGATAAAGATGGAATGTATATTGAGGTTTTGGAAAGGGATGTAGAAGTCGTTAGGAACACGAGTAGATATGAGTACTGCCTACCATCCATAGACTGATGGTCAGAGTGAGCGTACTTTTCGGACATTGGAAAATATGTTTAGAGCTTGTGTGAGAAATTTGGTGGTAGTTGGGATACTCACTTTCCGTGAGGTGAGTTTTCCTACAAAGATAGTTATCATTCGAGTATTCGAGGTGTTTTCATTGGAGGTATTGTATGGAAGAAGAGGTAGGTCACCTGTTTTATAGGCTAAGATTGGAGAAAGTAAGATGATTGGACTTGAGTTGGAGCAAGATACGACTAAGGTAGTCGTGATTAAGGAAAGGCCTAAGAAAGCCAAAGATCGTCAAGAGAGTTAGGTTGATAGTAGAAATGAAACTTTTAGGGTTTAGTGTTGGTGATCATGTTATGATAAAAGTCTCACCTTGGAAAGGTGTAATACGTTTTGATAAGAAAAGTGAGTTAGCACCTAGGAATATAGGACCATTTGAGATTCTTGAAAGTATTGGCCCTGTAGCTTATCGGTTAAGATTGCCCGATGAGCTGAGCATCGGGAGTTATTTGAGTGGTGTTAAAATTACGAGTAAACCTGAAATTACAATGAATTTTTTAGGACGTTGAGCTTGTATCAACTCATATCTTAATTTCAAAATAGTTCTTGTTTGATGAGTTACGGGATTAAGATATGAATCACGTTGTTACACAACTTAAGGTTTTTGAGGAATTTCCTTGAGGACGGGCGAGGTTCATGTAGTTGGATGTTTCTCTTCGTTTATAGTTGTTATGTTGCTATTCGTATATTTGTGTGGGTAAGCAAAGTTATTAGCAGTAAGATTCTAATAGTTAAAGTTAGTTGGAATTCAAAGCGTAACTTTGAGTTAACATGGGTATGGGAGGACTACTTGAAAGATAAGTATCCTCGATTATTTGTTTGGTAATGACAGAGTTGAACCTTTTGGTTAAATCTCGGGATGAGATTTCCTAAAGGAGGAGATACTGTGACAACCGTTGTTTGAGCCGGTTGGTCAGTTTGTTTATAATTTATTTGAAGCGTTTATGTGTGTTCTTTATGTGTTTTATGCGTTTTGTGAGAGATATGTGTATGAGATTGAAGTACATGATTTATGAATCATGGTACTAGTTGAAATGAGATTGAATGAAAATGAGATCATTTGGAAGTTTTGCGTAGTTTTAAATGTCGTGTACATAATTTTCTGTGTACGTACTATATATATATAATACATATTATATATATTATGTTAGTATTTTAGTGATTTTAAAGTACTTTCTATTTTTAGAAATAATTGGAAGTGAAGGCTTTTTAGAAATCTAGTTAGAAAGTTTAGCGAAATAAGCAAAGATTTTAACCTATAATCAAAAAAATATAGGTATTAAAGTTGTAAATAATAATAAATATTTTTTTATAATAGAAAAAAATGAATTTTAGTAAAAGAAAAGAAAAAGGAAAAGATATCCTAATTAGATTACAACTTGTTTTTGGTAATTATCTTTTAAGGCCTATAAATACAAATCAAACCTAAACCAAATCACTTTGATTTTTCCTCTGCTTCCCTTGGCCGGTCGAACAGCACAAAACAAGAAGAAAACCCTAAAAAAATTTAGGGTTTTGATTTTCAAGAGTTAAGGTATTGTTTTCTAAATTTTTCAATACAATTGATTTTAATTAATGTAACAATCATTAAGGATGAATTAGGTTATTGTAAATAATTTGTAATTAAGAGGTTTTGATCATCAAAAATCGTTTTAGGGATAATAATTAGGCAGAACTTTGGGTCATCTTGCGAGAGCCATATCTCGATCATACGGATAGCTTTTATTAATTTTCTTAAGCCTAAAACTAACTACAGAGAGTCTACTTTCCAACCCAAGTGGTTTCATAAATTAAAAGTGAGTGGAAGTTAGTCAAATTAATCAAACAAAGCCGGTTGGTCAGTTTGTTTAGAATTTATTTGAAGCGTTTATGTGTGTTCTTTATGTGTTTTATGTGTTTTGTGAGTGATATGTGTATGAGATTGAAGTACTTGATTTATGAATCATGGTACTAGTTGAAATGAGATTGAATAGAAATGAGATCATTTGGAAGCTTTGCGTAGTTTCAAATTGGTCGTTGTACGTAATTTTCTGTGTACGTACGTATCTTATATTATAAACATAATTTAATATATTATGTTCTAGTATGTTAGTGATTTTAGAGGTTACTTACCATTTTTAGAATAGTTAGAAGTGAGGTTGTTAAATATCTCCGTTAGAAAGGTTCAGGTTTAGCGAAATAAGCAAAGGTTTTAACCTAAGAATCAAAAAAATATAGGTATTAAAGTTGTAAATAATAATAAATAAATAAAAAATTTATATAATAGAAAAAAAATGAATTTTAGTAAAAGAAAAGAAAAAGGAAAAGATATCCTAATTAGATTACAACTTGTTTTTGGTAATTATCTTTTAAGCCTATAAATACAAATCAACCTAAACCAAATCACTTTGATTTTTCCTCCCCTTCCCTTGGCCGGTCGAACAACACAAAACAAGAAGAAAACCCCAAGAATTTTTAGGGTTTTGATTTTCAAGAGTTAATGTATTGTTTTCTAAATTTTTCAATACAATTGATTTTATTTAACGTAACAATCATTAAGGATGGATTAGATTATTGTAAATAATCTATAATTAAGAGGTTTTGATCATCAAAAATCATTTTAGGGATAATAATTAGGGTTTTGGGTAAGTTAATTAGGGTTAATTATGTTAAATTCGGAATAGAAATCTGGGCAGAATTTTAGGTCATATTGCGAGAGCCATATCTCGGTCATACGGATAGTTTTTGTTGATTTTCTTAAGCCAAAAATTAACTAAATAAAGTCTACTTTCCAACCCAAAGTGGTTTCCATGATTAAAAGTGAAGTGAAAAGTAGTAATTAATCAAAAAGTTTCGGTGTCAAAACTGAGTTTTCATGGCAGATTCTGAGTTGTGCTTGTGAGGTCAAAAACCAAATCAAAACATCTTTTTAATTGATGGGTTTGCTACTGTAGCAATTTCATGATGTTTATGATTTTCTGAATTTTGTAGAATTTTCTTAAGTGTTTAAATGGGTCTGCTCAAGCTAAACTTTTTGAAGGTCGAATCAGGTCAAATTCTAGACACTTTGTGATGTTGAATTTTTATAAAATGGTTACACTCACTATTATTTTTATCCAAAAATCATAGAAGCTAACAATTCATTTGGGAGCTATAGAATGTAAGGAGAAGAACTAATTAGATGTTTTAGTATTTTATGGAGTCATCTTGTGACTATAAAAACGAGATAAAATGCAAAAAGTTAAGATGTAGGTTTTTTAAGGTAACTTGAGGTTAGCAAGTTGTGAAGAGTATATAGATGAGTTAAATCAAGACAGGGTATAGAGTATTCATCGTTGTGATTGTTACATCGACTTGTGTGAGAGACCAAATCGATAGTAACATGTGTGTATTGTTTTGTATAGATTATTTGCAAGGTTAATTGAAGAGTTTGGATTTGCTTTGCATCGAGATGAGTTTTACAGTCCCACTTTTTACTTATATTTTGGGATGGAAATGATGCAAAACAGTTTTTGAATTATGAACCGTGATATGTGTTTTTTTAAGTGACGAACATATATGGTTGCTTTGTGCTATTTCTATGTGATAATAATTGTGGTAAGGCATGTGTATGTGAGGATGACATGACCTTGTGTGAGACCCGAACGGACTTAGCTAGTCAAGTGAGTAGGTCTTGCGCGGAGATATTCAGTCTTGCGCGGAGATAATTGTAGGACAGAGGGGTACGATCCACCCCAGATAAATGTAAATTTATGTTGTGATTGAATAGCCATGCATATATGTTCGTAAGTGTTGTTTTTGTTGATCGCGGTGTCATAAGTGAGTCTTAAACCTGTAACTCTTACCAACAATTTTGTTGACGTTTTAAGCATCATCTTCAGGTGAGCAAAACGTGTGAAGAGTTAGGAAGAGGAATTAGTTGGACCATAGGCTTGCATTGCGGAATCTATGTTCATTTGTTTTGTCTTGGTTGGTTGCACTATATGAATTTGAATGATAAATGTTATAGGTGTTATCATGATTCTTTGTGTCTTTTATATATTGGATTTTAATTCATTTAGTATTTCTCTATTTTGACGCCTTATGTTGTGATGATGCCTATTGATCATGCCTTGTGTTTCTGCCTTGGTGGGGTGTGACATCAACCTTACTTGGATCCACATGAATACCAGATTTGTTGACCACGTGACCAAGGAAATGCACTTCCTGCAACCAGAACTCACACTTGGAAAATTTAGCATACAACTTCTCATTTTTCAGCAATTCCAACACCAACCTCAAATGGACCTCATGTTCCTCCTTAGACTTTGAGTAGATCAAAATATCTTCAATGAAAACAATGACGAACTTATCTAGATACAGTTTGCAAACTCGGTTCATCAAATCCATAAAAACTGCCAGTGTATTGTTTAACCTAAAAGGCATAACTGTAAACTCAAAATGTCCATATCTCGTTCGAAACGCGGTCTTTGGAATATCATCCTCATGTACTCGGAGCTGGTAATAACCCGACCTAAGATCTATCTTGGAGAAATAACGTGAACCTTACAGTTGATCGAATAAGTCATCAATTCTAAGGAGAGGATAGCGGTTCTTAACAGTCAACTTGGTCAATTCCCTATAATCAATGCACATGCGAAAAGAGCCATCCTTCTTCTTAACAAATAACACAGGTTCTCCCCACGGAGAATGACTCGGTCGTATAGAACATATAGCAATGAATTCTAAGGGTTACGAACTATCGAATAGGGTAACAAACGAATATCAAATCAAAGGCTAGAAAACATATAAGGTATTTCACATATGCAAATAGACATGGATCAAATGACATAAGAATCCTTAAAAGAAAGGATAGAATATCTATACCGATAGGAAAAGCAAACAAAAGAGTCAACAAATCGTACCAAGACAAAAGAAACACATATCGAATAATGATAAATACGAAAGATAGAATTCTTATACCAATAATCGACTTTACTCGAAAGAACCAATTAAATACTGTTTTAAAAAAACAATCATTTTGAACAATAAAGAAAGTCGTTTTAAAAAAATCATTTTAAATATAAGAATCGTCTTAAATATAATCTTTATAAAATTCATTTCAAACATGGTTGTCATAAAAATTCAGAGACAGTTATTTAACAGTGTATCGCATCTTACCCATATAAATTACTTTAAACATACTTTTTATAAAAATAAAATTTATCAAAACAAGCATATAAAAATATTATCATATCTTATTCATAAAGATTATCTTAAAAAATAGTTTTGACAGTCAATCAATTATCATACTGTTTCATAAAATTTGTTGTAAACATAGTTTCTCAAAAAAATAAAGAGACATTTCCATAAAAGTGTTGTATTCGTAAAAATTATTTCAAAAATAGTTTTCCCCAAACCTCATCAAGATATAATTCAATAGGATTTTTATAGTTCGTCCTCAATATAAAATATGTAACTCAACAAAGGAAATCGTAATACCCAGAAGGGATTGCAAAATACCATAAGAACTCTAACACAATCTATTGCTTGAAGGCGAAAGAAAGTACAAAGAACCATATAATCAGAATAACAGTCAAACGAACACGTACAAGTGAAATTCATGCAAAGACATTACGAACCAAAAGAAGAACGTAATGACTCATCCGTACTAACGATCAAAATAAGAACCATAGAAAAGCATCGGTACTAACATGTCGCAAACATGTTACGAAAACTAAAGGATGTGAAAAACAAGGGAGTAAACATCCACACTAATATGTTATGAACAATTAGTGCTTGAAGAAAAATTAATAATAAACGCAAGGAAAGAACCAAGTGAAACGTATCAATATCCAAATAAGTAAATCCGAACAATATATATCAAGAAGTTGAATGGGAAAAATAGATCATCCGTATCGATAGGGCACGAACCAGGAATCCTAAAATTGGAGTAAGATCTCCGAACGAGTAATCAAGCAATTGAACAACCCAATAATAATAATAGCAGTAATAACAGGTATTCGAGGTATCCGCAAATGATAGATAGAAAGGAAACTTACTATCTACGCAACTGAGCCTAACATAATCGCTCATCAGGTAAAAGAAATATTCCAATAACTATATAACCATCCTTATCATGATCACACATATCACAACATATTACTCTATTACCTAACAAATAAACACCAATCAATGCAATCATGGTCATTAGTCCACGTGTGTGATGCCTTTATAATTATGTTGGCCACCCATAATTATAAACACATCCTTTTACACGTGTACTTATTTCTAAGACTACACATCTTAATGATAACACACAATATCCACATATACCACATTGCATATCTTACACGACTCCAATATTACACAACTACGATGTTCCATCAAAGAAATACTTATTTATATAAAACTAAAATCGAAAACAAAAGAAAACAAAAGCCTTATAGTGCCCGAAAATACAAAATATCCAAAAGAAATCATCGATAATAGCAATATGTCGAGGTAAATAACAGAATAAGCTTATGCTGGGCCTCGCTTGGGTTCGACTTTGCTTTCGCAAAAGTCACCCGACTCCACGGGTCCAGATCTACTACGAGCATCCGACAGGAGATCTAAGTCGACCTCCTTCTCCGACTCTTTAACTACCCTTCCTCCTTCGGTCCCTCGAGAGGCTCCTCCTAAATTGGCTCCTTTTTCTAAATCTTTTGATATCGAGAAGCTCGTAGGTCGAAATAAAACACAGAGAAAAGCAAGAAAACAAAACTCCTAGATAGCTAAACATATAGATCCTATTATACAGCTATATTAAGGACTCCTAGGTTATAGTCTAGGTCAAACCACCTACTTCTCTATAACCAATGGCTCCGATACCAATCTGTTACATCCCGCCAAGGCGGAAATGAGAGGCATAACGAGAATGGATATCATCACAACACAATGGTGTCACAATAGAGAAAACTACATGAACTAAACGGAACATAAAGGACACAAAGTGTCATGAAAATACCCAAACAAACATAAAAGATATTCGGCGTCTTATATTGAAGTAAAAGGGATTCACATCTGTTAGAAACACTAAAAGTGTTGGTCACTTCCAAGTTGTAATGGCTTTAGCTCGTAGTTAGTATAAGGATTAGATTAGTAATCTAGTCCGGCCCAAGGCCCATGGGAGGCCCAACTCAAGCCCATGGCCGGCCATTGTAGCTATTTATACACCCTATCCTTGTCTTGGAGAGGGTTGGTTGTTCCATTTTCCATACATTCATTTTATACATTAATCCATTATTCCATCCAAGTTTTTCTCTAACATCCCAACCTACATCTCACTATTGTTCTTGGTTGATCTTAAGATTACTAGTATTCTACAAACCTAATCCATCCTTAATGATTGTTACGTTAATTAAAATCAATTGTATTGAAAAATTTAGAAAACAATACCTTAACTCTTAAAAATCAAAACCCTAAATTTTTTTGGGGTTTTCTTCTTGTTTTGTGTTGTTCGACCGGCCAAGGGAAGGAGAGGAAAAATCAAAGTGATTTGGTTTAGGTTTGATTTGTATTTATAGGCCTTAAAAGACAATTATCAAAAACAAGTTGTAATCTACTTATGATATCTTTTCATTTTTCTTTTCTTTTACTAAAATTCATTTTTTTCTATTATAAAAAAATTATTTATTATTATTTACAACTTTAATACCTATTTTTTTTTGATTCTAGGTTAAAACATTTGCTTATTTCGTTAAACCTTGAACTTTCTAACTAGATTTCTAACAAGCCTTCACTTCTAATTATTTCTAAAATTGGAAAGTACTCTAAAATCACTAAAATAATAACAAAATATATATATATATTGTTGATACAAAAGTTGGACGATCCTTGATTAGGTCCGAATTAGGTGTAATACGGATCTGTTAGGCTCCGGTTCC